>JAJEJO010005679.1:181245-272241 GCA_020662805.1 Glaucomys volans | reverse complement strand
GGGGGGGAAAGATGGCAAGAATGGAGGAAAGATAGCTAGCATAGAGGGAAGGGAGGGGTGGGGGTGGGTGGGGGGTAAAATTAATAACAGAATGTGTGACATATACCATTGCCCTGTGTACATGCATGAACGCACAGATGGTGTGACTCTACTTTGTGTACAACCAGTGAAACAATAGCTGTACTCCATTTGTGTTCAATAAAAAAGAAAAGAAAACAAAAAAAAAAACATAAAAAAAAAAAAAGAATTTAGTTTGAAGATTAAATAACACAATAAATGTCAAGTCCAATGGATTTCTCATGGTACCAAGTACATTTTTTATCCTAGTCTTCAGATGAGCCCCCCAGAAATTGTAGGTAGCATACCCAAGGTTACACAAGTAATAAACTGGAGAACTGACACTTGATCTAATTTTGATGGCAACAATTGTTATTCACTATTCTTTCCATACCATCTCACTCTCTTAAATATATATCTCTTTTTTCAGTTTTTCTTCAAAATGGAAATGACTGTTGTTTTTAATGATGATTTAAACAATACATGTTCATTATACAAACAATTGTACAGACCTAAAATTGGATAGATATAAAGAAAAAAGTATAAAAAAGTCACTCATTATCTAATCATCCAGGGAAAACCGTGCACAAATAGAAGTATAAACTTAAAGGTATTTTTCCTATGCATAAACACATGTAACTACAATATAACAATTAAAATGGGATATGTTTTATTGTGTAGTTCTTTCAATTAATAATGTAGACATCTTTCCATATCAATAAGTACATATTTTATTTGTGAATTTCAAAATATTTCTTTCTAAACTTTCTAACTTTCTAAAATGCTAGTTTATTTGTTTTGCTAATGGGGATCAAACTCAGCGGCACTTTACCACTAAGCTATGTCCCCATTCATTTCCATTATTTATTTTGAGATAGGGTCTCACTAAGTCACTGAGACTCGATAAATTGCTGAGGGTATTGCTCCTTTGCCCAGACTGACCTTGAACTTGTGATCCTCTCCTCAGCTGATAGAGTCACTGGAATTGCAGGTGTGGCCAATGCACTCTGGATTACTTTATTTATTCTTAAAATCCACAAGTAGGCAAGTTCATCAGACAAATTCAAGATCTCAGTCACTTCACTGTTTTCCTGCTTGTTCATGGTTTCACTTAGTCTCATTACTTCAAGTTTTTTTCTCTCTCTTCTCTTTCCATTTACTTGAGATAATTTTTCAGTAAATGACAAGTGCTGGGAATCATCTGGCTAGTAGATGTCACTCCTTGACACCAGGTTGTCAGATTCCACATTCTTTAGCATCCTTCTTTCAAACCCAAGGTCCCTTCAGATTCATCCCCTACTGCATCTGTGCCCTCCCATCTGCTTCCCCAGCTTCAAACTTGAGGCTGCCTGCTGACACAGTTAACACGGTCATTGCTGTTCTATTGTTAGGGGTACTATGTTCTGGTAGGCTGAATAATGACCCTCAAAGACATTCAAGTTCACATCCCCCAAAACTTGTGTATATGCATATATGGTAAGAGGGACTTTGCATATGTAATTAAGCTAAACATCTTGAAATGGAGAGATTATGCTGGATTATCCTGGTGGGACTTCGTGTAATCACAAGGGACCTTCTAAGAGGGAAGCAGGAATGTCAGAAGCAAGAAAGGAGATGTGATGAAGGAGAGAGAGAGAGAGAGAGAGAGATTAGAAGGTGCTGTGCTGCTGGACTTAGACATGGAGAAAGGAGTCATGAGCCAAGGAATGCAGACATCCTCTAGATGCTAGAAAAGTCAAGGTTCTCTCCTTAAGCCTTCAGAAGAAATGCAGCTATTATAATAAATTTGTATTGTTTTAACCTCGAAGTCTGTGGTACTTTGTTACAACAGCAGTAGGAAATGAATACACATACTGAACATAGAGTTCCTTTAAAAGGCCTGCCAGTGTCCCTAGTCTATACCAAGGAAGCTGAACCACAGGAACCCTCTCCACTGATGCTCTGCACACAAACTCAATTGGATTTCTATTGCGACCCACCCATCTCACCTTCAAATTTGACCAAAGAGAAGCAAAAAACCCTTACTACTTCTCAGAGACCAATACCAATAGCTAACTCTTTAACTCTACTCTTTGTGAAAAATAATCCTCTTTTTCTGTCCAGTAAGGGGGGAAAATCAGTCAGACACCATTCTTCCAAATCACTTCTTGTCCTTGAAGCTTCCGTTTAGGGGCTGGGGTTGTGGCTCAGTGGTAAAGGGCTTGCCTAGCACATGTGAGGCACTGGGTTCGATTCTCAGCACCACATAAAAATAAACAAATGAAGGTAAAAAAGAAAATAAGTTCTGTTTAGCTAAGCCAAACTTTTCAAACTAGGAATCTTCTTCTCAAAAAGTTCAGCTCTTACAAACCTAAAACTTTTTGATTTAAAGTTTGAAATTTTATTTACAAGCATTTGTTCTCAGTTTGTCTTTTTCCTGAGTCAATGAATGCATTGATTTAATGATAGTTGGGATGAAGAGAAAACCTGGGTTAGCATCTTTGCAATTTAACTCTGTTCATATAGACCTCTATTGACATTTTTAATGGTTGAAGAATATTTTATTAAATGGCCTCCTCAGGCCATTTTATTGACCTCATTTCCTTTTGATGAACATTTTGATTAATGTAATTTTACTAAAATGCAGAAAGGAATACTCTTGTACATACATATTGATCAATTACATATTATTCAATTCTTTTAGGAAAGTCTCCAGTCACAACTATTTTAAGTTAAAGTGCATGCATATTTTAGATATGGAAACTTATTGCTAGATTGCTTTTCTTATATGGTTGAAGAGAAATCATCCCACCAATTGTACAAACATTTGCATATTTATATACCCCAATTGTGAATATCTTCGCTTATCTACACTATCCAATTAAAAAAATATTAATTATTTTTTCTTTATTCTCTTTGTAAATCAAAATAATATCAAGCAGATATTTTACTTTTTATACCTTTGATTCTTAGGTTAATCATCCTTTCTTGTATTTATTGACCATGTCTATTTTTTCTCTATGTTCTTCTATCACATACTCAGCCCATTTTTCTGTTTGTGTTCTTTTTTTTTAGCCTTTATTGTCCATCACAAGTTTTTTCCCAGACTTGTCATTGATCTTTTTATTTTTTTATGTAGTTTTTCTTTTTATTTTGCTTTTATGGTTTTACTGCCCCATGAAGTTGTCAAGTATGTCAATCATTGCTTTAAATTTTCTGATTTAGGTATTACTCCAGCTACTAATTTTGGTGCTATATGTGATTTGCAAAATGTAATATCTGAAAGTTTGAATTACATAGAAAAGTTTTTTAAAAGGCCTTTCAGTGACACATGCCAACAGACTTTATTTCATAATAAATAAATAAATGTGCTTTGATTTAATTGAAGATTCAGGGTCTTTAAAAGCTTGTCAGGCATAATTGAATGGATTTCTATAGTTATAGAATAACATTTATAGCACTATGTGCTCACAAAAGCATACTCATTTAACGTTTGGGGTTCAACTAATGAATTATACTTCACATCTGGCATCTTTTCCTTCTACAAACTAATAGACTCTCCAAAACCCACTCACCTGAGACTTCTCTTTTTGCTATTCCTGTTTCTTTGCAGAATTGAATTTTCAAGAGAATTCAGAACACTTAGTCTCCAGACAGTTTCTTTCAATGTAGCCTCTTGCTGTTAGACATATGTGACAGGAGTCAAATCACTGTTGGGCACACCAGAATTACCTCTGTGTCTGTTGAAAGGTTAGTGTGCTTTGCTAGATAGGCACATACCTTGAGTCTCTGAGGGAAACGTATTCTCCAGGATAAATCGGGGAACACTGGCCCAGGATTTACACTCAACTTCCAGATCAAACATTTTGACTAGAATGAATAGTACATTCTATTAGGTAATTAAACTGGCTCTTAAGTGAGCACTTGTTTGTATAAATGAATGAAATCAACCAGTGATTTGGTATTTTGTAAATACAAACTCTATTTTGAATTCATTAGAAATGAAATCATTGTCATGGTCTTGATATGTAATTTATTTTTCAATTTTTTAATTTTAAATATTTAATTGACAGATACATTTGTATACTTTGAATATATTCTATATATGCACTTTGTATATCTTATATATTCAAGGCATATAAGGTACAAAAGATATTCGAGATGTGCAGCATGACTTGATATAGCTCATACACTTGTATTCATTGCCACAGTTAATTTAATACACTCTTCACCTCCCATACTTAACATTCGTGTATGTGCATGTTGGAGAAAGGCAGATGGTAAAGGGAGAATTCCATGCCATGTAATGGTTTTATAGGTAAAACTATTTTAACATGGCATCTTTTTCAAATATCAGTAACTTTCAAAAATATTGATGAACCACTATTAATAAACAATTTTTGAAATACTACTATAAATACACTCCAAATAATTTAAACATACCCACTAAAAATAGCTGACAACACTCTTTCCATCCCCATGGACAATGAAGGATTAAGCAGTTAAGGTCAAGATTAAGGATCCCAACTTCCACAGCAAGAAAGAACTGCAGAAATACTTAAACTACTACAAGTGGAGCTGGCCCAGCTGCACATCACCAGAGTTACAGGCGGCGCGGTGTCCGAGCTAAGATTCAGTTGTGTGCAAATCCATTACTTGTGTTCTTACAGTCATTAAACAGATTCAGAAAGAAAACTTCGGGAAATAATACAAGGGCAAGAAGTACAAGCCCCCGGACCTGAGACCCCAGAAGATTCCAGCCATGTGCCGCAGGCTCAGCAAGTATGAGGAGAACCTGAAGACTAGGAAGCAAGTGCAGAAGGAGCAGCTGAATCCTCTGCATAACTACACAGGCAAGGCTTAAGTGTCATGGGTAAAATAAGACACAAAACTGGCAAAAACAAAACAAAACAAAACAGTACAAGAAACTGCGGAATATTACAGAGCTATTAAAATGGACCAATATTAATTTTATAATCATATTTGTTGACTTGTCCCCTGATCTACTTTTACAAACTGAAACTTACTTCATTAAACAGCATATTCAAGAATTGTTAATCTATGAATGTAAGTGAAATCAATTTCTTTATTTAAAAAAACTTTCAGCTCAAACAATGTTGTACTGACTATTTCAAAATGTCAGCTGGAATGCTGGAAATCTTTCATTTGCTTTTGCTAAAATAGCTTGGTTAAAAGTTAAAACTGTAGGTACTATGTTTTTCACCTGATAAAGTCAAGTAGCTTGTATGAAAAATATCTGATATATTTTCATCTTATAATCTTTACTACAGTCAGAAAACTTTGATTCCTCTTGACCACAGTCTATCTAAATCAAATTCATTTTTGTCCAACAAAAGTCAGGAAGACTGCACTGAAATGCCATTAATGTTGAAATACCAAACATTTTCTAGATAATTCTATTAGAAAAGATAATTCTGAATGGGAATTTTTATCTTGATAATGTGTTGCTATTCATTTTTCTTGGAACCATTTTTTTCCTGATACACAGTTTTTCTCCTGTGGTGATGATCATTCCCTCTGCCTTGCTTCCTTGACCTTTTCCTTCAGCAGTGCAAAATTCTTTTCAACAAATGATTTCTAAAGATGTTCACCAGTTTTAACAATTAAATTTATAAAGAACCCAGGAAGCCCTCTGTGTAATTTCTTTTTATCTCTGACCAGCTTATTTGTGGCTGCTCATTTATATGTGTCTAGAATACCTCCTTTTCTTATCATGCTTGTTATCAGTTGTTACTTTGGCAAGATATTTATTATTTCTACATTGTAAAAATTTCATTTTTCTTGTTAAATTTTTTTAAATGACTTCAGTGGTACAGGCATTTAAGAACATAATTAATTTTGTGCTGTCCTCACTTATTAGCAAACTTATTTTCTTTTTGTGTATCTCTTTCCCCCGATATATTTGTTAACACCCTCTTGATTAGTGTTAATCCTTTATGTTATTAGAATATCATGCTTACTTGCATACACATATCTTTTCAACTAAAGTGTTGTCTCCTTATCTGATGTGTTTGCTTTGCTTTCTTGTCACGGTCTCCTTTTACACACAGATTTTATTTCTTAAAAAATCTTTCAGCATTATGTACTCAAGTCTCTGTTCTAATGAGTTTTCATTCCCAAAGAAGTTAAAATATATACGGGATTTTAATTTAAATCTCTTAGAAATAATAACTCTTGAGTTGAACACATTTTTTTTCTTCTTGGCATTTGAATTATTTGGTATTTTTTCATGAGTTATACAGTCACATCTCTACTCTTTTACTGGAATGGGTAATTTTCTATGCCCGTATCTACTTTTATATCCATAGTATTTTACAAAATACTTATTTATACTCTACAAAAAAAAAGCATATTTTTAAAAATTCTTAAATTGTCTTCTACCTCTTTTGTACCATCTAAGTATCTAGCATTTCAGATTAAGAACTAATTTCAGAATAAAATGATTCATTCTGAAGATCATTTGACCTTTGGGATTATCTCTACCATTTAGCAAGTAACTTGAGGCAACTTGCTGAAATAGACTAAGCACCAAATCTATCATTAAGAATTTGAGTTTTAGCACTACTCTTTACTACCTGTGATCTTGGATAGTGCATTAGTCAGCTATTTGTTACTGTGACCAAAATACCTGTCAAGAACAACTTAGAGGAGAAAAGATTTATTTTGGCTCCAGTTTCAGAGCATTCAGCTATTCCACAGCTGTGGTCCTGAGGCAAGGAAGAACATCATGGCAGAAGGCATGGTGGAGGAAACTGCTCAGCTCACAGCAGCTGGGAAGCAGGGGGCTAGGGCAGACGAGCAAAGGGGCTGGGGAGAAGAAAACCCTTCCAGGGTACTTATTTCCCCAGTAATCTACTCCCTCCAACTAGATTCTGCCTCCCACTAGTTTATTCAGCTTTGGAATGCACTAATGGAGTAATCCATTGATGAGGTCAGAGCCCTTATGATCCAATCATTGACTAAAAAACACTGCCCACCTCTGTACACGAGACTTTGAGAGACATTCCAGATCAAACCCATAACAGATAGATTATATAAGCAATCTGTGTCTTGTATATTCATCTATAAAATAGTAATATAAGAAGCAGTTTGAAAATAAAAGCATATAATTGAAAGCTATGTAAATTGTAACTCCATAGGCATTACTTTTTATTTAAACTCCCTATTTATGTAGGATCAGAAAATGTGGTGTTATTTGATTTATAAGAGAAGATTTGGTCCAGGGAAAGGTATAAATTAAAATAAGATTAGGTAGAATGGAGATTGGAGAAAGGAAGAGAAAGAGGCCTTATTATTCATCTCTTAGTTCTCTTTATCATTTCTGAGTAGTTAAAGGTAGTTGAGAAAGCCCCTATAAGCTCTTCACCATCTCCCTTTGTCACCTTTCTACTTTCCCCATCATCTCAGGACCTGGAGAATTCAACCAGGTGACAGTGACTCTGTAATACAACATGTCCTTATTACTTCCCCATGGAGCAGTTATAGACACTTCATACCTAATTACTTCTCTTCCATGAAAATTTTATATTACAGATTAGGTGCATGTATGTTTCTGTACATGTATGTCCCTTTAAAGAGCCACAAACCACTATAATAGCAAAGACTTTCCTTTTGCTTTAACTACCAGTTTTCACCTCCATAGAGGTGCCCCCCTCCCCCGCAACCATTGAAAATTTGTGCTACAGGGGAGAAATGGTAGAATTAATACTTCAAGTTCATCCCCTTACTCTTGTCCAAACTCATGATAAGGCTTCTCTTAACTGAACGAAAGCCAGGAGGCAAAGAAGTTCACAGCTATAGTCTATGCAGGTCAGACTCCTGAGACACAATGGGTGGAGAAAGATGAACAGTGGCTGGAGGCACAAACAAGATCTTAACACAGACGATGAGCCAATAGGCATGAAATACATTTTCTGCTTGTGGTAATTTTGCAAATAAGCAAAGTCAAATGTCAGATTTGGTGATGCTATAGGGAAGACAGAAAGACAGAAAATCAGAGCAATAGAGAACTGAATGCAACCCGTAAAATTGGCAAGGTCAATTTAAGACCTAGCTCTTCTTCCCAAATCTTAAATGCAGAAGTTCTCTAACCTTGTGCCAGGATTGACATTCTCCTGCCGCTGTCTTGATGGGCTCCTATAGTTGTGCCAGGGGTGTGATCTAAAGGGTTAAGTACTATATGTCATTTACAGAAGAATTAATGAGACTCAGGAGAGAAAGTGATGTGGATGAACTAGAACTTATGTCTAAATCTCTAATATATCCCAGGGTTTTCCTGGTACAGCAAGCTGAATCAGTCCATTTCTCTTGCTTGTCCAAATTTCCCAAATCTTTCCTAAAGTCATATGTTCAGTTCTTACCCATTTGAGGAGCAAGCCCTTTCTTCCCTCAGATTTTACAAGTAGTATTAGCAGTTATAAACTTTTCATTGGAAAGTCATGTAGTAAATTATTTTCAAGCATTCAGGTATTTGACTTTTCTACTTTAGAATAATTATATGAATAATCCCAAGTTCTTATGCCATGCAGCAATTTTTGAAAAAAAATTAGTTCTTTGTGTTATAAGGTAGCTCACCCTTAGCTAGCAAGTAAGGCAGGCCACCTATCATCCTTGCACATTCAAATGAGCTCTGTGCTTAGAAACTTTTATGTCCATTGACAGAGCAAGTCACAAACATAAAAACATTGTGGTTAGTGACTCATAATGTATGGCTATGTCATGGGGCAAATTATGCATTAGGGTGGTATTTAGGAAAAGGGGGCTTTGCAAATGTGTAAGGGTCCACTAGAGTTGAAAAACCAAGGCTCTGAAACAGAAAAGGATAAGATTTCTCACATGAGTGTAGTATTGCCATTTTTTAGATGGCACATGGAAGAAGTCTTCAAGAAATGTACAATTAGGAAGAAAAAAAGGACAGACTTAGTCATTCTTCTCCTCCTGATAAAGTCCTAGCATAAACTCAAAATTTTCTCAATTCGTAAGAGGCCCCAGACAAAACAGGCGGTATTTTTAAGAGCATAAATACTGACTCTGTTCTGCTTAAAATAAAATTACATATTCTCTTATTAAAAAAAGATGTAAGAGCACAGAAGAATGAATGCATACTATTGAGAATTCACAATTAAAATATTAAAATTCTGACATTATAAAAATGTTCATAAACCTATAATCATTTGATATCAAGATGATATTATAGTCATAAAAAATGATATTACCTAGAATTTTCATTCTGAACAAAGAAATTAGAAAAATTTTATTAAATAATATTAGAACTCCTTAAAAATGTTTGAAATCTACTTTGAGTAACTTTTGCAATTGTGAACAGTAAATAAGAACATTAAGAATATATTTAAACTTGATGAATTACACTTACTTTTTATTTCAATCACATAAGATATCTATAATTCATAGGAAATGCTAGCAAAATTATATTCAGAACGGCTTTCAATGTTTATGTGCACACTTTCACATGTTAAAAGGTATATTTCTTAACAACATGATACCTCAGTAAGTACTATATATAGACCACTTAGCACTGTGGATGAATTGTATTTACTTATGTGTTTATCAGTAAAATATAGAACATGCTTATTTATTTTTGTCTACATAGCAGAGCAACACTGACAGAGAGTCAACCTTTAAAGTCTGAATCTACTGCTTACCTTTACTTTGCCTGGTATTAGAAGCAAGTATCAACTAATAATAATTCATACAGAATTAGAAATATGCAAGATAAGTCAAATAGCTTTATTAATACTAATGTATTTTATCATACAAATACCTGAATAGCAAAAATAAAGGAACATTTTTCAGGCAACCTATGCCATGAAAAGTACTTTTTTCCCCCAGAGAGAGGGATTGAACCTAGGGCCTCATTCATGCCAGGCAAGTGCTCTACCACTAAACTACATCATCAGTCCACTTATTTCTTTATGAAAGAGAAAATGATATTCACTACTGTATAAAACATAACATTTGGCTTATAATACTGCAAATATAGAAATGAGAATTTTGTGAATGATTTTGTTTTCAAATTATAGAGGATAGTTAAATATTATAAAACTAATTATTTTCACATGTACCAGTAAACGGTTGTTTTCACTGATTTTATTATATATGTTGACTCGCTAAGAAAAAATATTTTTAAATCTCAAGTTCATTATCATTCTATTGCAAATATCTTCAATTTAATGAAAAATATATTTTGCAAATCATAGCAAGTTAATTTTTTACACCTATTTTTACTCCAGTACTACATATTTCTTTGAGTTAATTATTACTAATTTGCCTTAATTTGTAAATAAGAGTTCAATTGTAAGAATATTTTGGTTTCTTATAAGTGGAATGACCTAAAAGAAGACATTCAGTCACCAACTATTTATTCCACCTCTATTAAGAATTAATGTTTCCAGCTGGGATTGTGGCACTTGGTTCAATTCTTGGCACCTCATATAAATAAATAAATAAATAAATGTCCATTGATAACTAAAATATATTTTTTAAAAAATGTTTCATGCTTTTTTTCACTGCCACCTACCTCTCAATTGCCTTTTTCAGTCAAGTAGACTTTCTCATCTTCCTAATTGTCTTCTTGAAGTCTCACCTACCTTTATATATCTCTTCTAATTAAGTAGAATTGGACATTTGCATTTTCCAGTAAATGGCAGTGGGTATTGCTATGGTTTGAATATGGTTTATCCTGTCTCAAACCTCAAGCTAAAACTGAATCCCTATTGTGAAGTGTTAAGAACATAGAAACATAATCCTCTATAGTATTTAGGGATGGTGCCTTGGGAAATGGTTAGGATTAGACAATGTTTTAGTCCATTTTTTCATCACTGTGACCAACATACCTGACAAGAACAGCATAGAAAAGGGAAAGTTTATTTTGGCTCCTAGTTTCTGAGGTTTCAGTCCATGGTTGGCTGACACCGTAGCTCTGGGCCCAAGGTGAGGCAGAACATCATGGCAGAAGGGTGCAGAGGAGGAAAGCTGCTCAGAACATGGTAACATAAAACAGAAATAGCTCTGCTAACCCAGGAGAAATTGTAAACCCCAAAGTCACACCCCTAGTGACCTAGTTCCTCCAACCACCCTAACTGCTTATAGTTACTGCCCAGTTAATCCATATCAGTGAATTAATCCCCTAGTCAGTTTACAACACTCAGTATCATTTCACCTCTGAAAATCCTTGCATTTTCTCACACATGAGCTTGTGGCAGGGCACTTCATATCTAAACTGTAACAGACAAAGTCATTACAGAATAATTGAATCCTGGTGGCTTTAAAATAAGAGGGAGAGAGACCAGGTAATAGAAACAGGTGCACTCTTGTCTCTGGCTGTGTAATGCCAATGCTACCTCAGGACTCTGCAAGATGGTCATGAACAATCAGTGTCATGGTACATGCCTGTAATCCCAGTGACTCAGGTGACTCAGGCAGGAGAATCACAAGATGGAGACCATTCTCTGCAACTTAGTGAAAACAAAAATTAAAAAGGACTATATTTTGTTAGTAGCTACTGAAAATGGACTAAGATAGATATTGTTCACTATGATAGGCAGCATAATGGCTCCTCAAAAATTTCCACACCCTAATCCTGGAAATTGTGTGTACTGTGTGTACATTGCCTTTCATGAGAAAAGATAATTAAGGGTGCAAATGGAATTAAGTTTGCTAGCTAGTTGACTTTAAAATAGGGAGATTATTCTTGATTATCAAGATGACTCAATATAATTACAGGGGCCTATAAAAGCAGAAAAGGAATTGAAGAGTCAGTCAGAGATCAGTAAAAGAGGAAGAGGCTGGCAAGATTTGAAGTTTGAGAGGGTCTTTACCTGGTACTTGTGGATTTGAAGATGGAGGAAAGGGGGTCTAAGGCAAAGCATCTGAGTGGTCTGTAAAGACTGGGACCAGTATTCAGCTCATGGTCAGCAAAGAAATAGGAAACTCCAACTACAAAGCAAAGGCGTGAATTCTGACAACAACCTGTATGAATGCAGAAATGAGTTCTCCCGTACAGCCTCCAGAAAGAAAGGTGGCCCTATTGGCACATTGATTTCAGACCAGTGGGACCCATTTCAAACTTTTGACCTTCAGAACAATAAGATAATACATTTCTGTTGTTCTAAGTCTAATTTGTGGCAATTTGTTATAACAGCAATAGAAAACTAGTATAATCATACCCAATTGGGTCCTTTAATTTATTACAAAATTTATTTCTCTTATAAGTATTCATTAACTACTTAATAGATAGTAGGGTTGGTTCTATTCTGGTATGGCATACTGAACCAAAAGATTATCCTTTCCAACCAGGCATGGTGGTACACACCTCAGGAGGCTGAAGCAGGAGGATCACAAGTTTGAGGACAGTCTCAGCAACTAAGTGAGGCCCTAGGCAACTTAGACCCTGTCCGAAATAAATAAAATCAATGGGATGTGACCCAGTGGTTAAGCACCCCTGGGTTCAATCTCCAATTAAAAAAAAGAAAAATCCCTTCTACCTTTACCAGAATTTCATTCAAGTATTACTGAAGAAGTACATGGGAGAATATATTCACAGAGAATCAAAAATAAGAAAGGGAACATCAAAGACAAGATATTTTAATGGATTACTAGATGATATAAAGTAGTTGGAAACATACATATTGATGAATGAGTAGGAGTAGTCAAATTTAGAGACCAAAACCTGCACAAAAAGGCTTACAGTGGATGTGAATGTGGTTATTTCCTGTCAAGACCTGGAGGACTTCAGATTTTCTGTTGCCAGGTTTAGAAATAGGGAGTGAGAAGTGAGCAGAAGTCATGGTGTTTATACAAAGCAATATCTATAGGCCAACTGTGCGTATTTATTTATCCCCATCTCACAGGTTTAAAAACAATGGAATATTCTGCCAGAGAAGGTCCAAGGTTTCTAAAGTGGGGACTGTCTACTGGAATAAGCCCTCCTCGAATCGAAAGGTGATAGATAAGACTCTCTACCTCTTCCTGGATCTTGTACTTGAAAGAATCTATAGATTTAATCATGTCTATCAAGCAAACATGAAACTTGACAATGTAAACATAATACTCTAGTTAATAGAAATGACAGGAACTACCAGCAGAGAGGTGCACAGAAGTAATTTCCTCATCTTATGGTAGTAAGAGATATTATCTAAACATGGTGAAATAGTGAAACAATATTTAATTATGTATATTACTTAAAATTATGTGTGTAACTAATTGTGGTAGCAACCTCTCAGATTGCCCCCAGGGATCACTGCTTCCCGGTAGTCCTACCTTTGTGGAAACCCCTCACTTTGAGCATTTATTGACTAACTTCTTAAAAACAGAACCCAGATATGCTAGGATGTCACTTGGGACTAGATTATGATCAAAACTCTGAGTTCTATCTTGAGTGTTTTCTCTTCTCTCTTGGATCACTGAACTGCCAGGTTGCAAGACAATTCTGTGGAAAGGTCTGCAAGTGAACCTTCTCCCTAGGGGTGTGCTTTCAGGTGAGGTTGAAGTCCTGGCTGATCATTTCACTGCCACCTTCTGAGAATCTTAAGCCAGAGGTACCCGGCTAAGCCATATATTCCTGACACAAAGAAACTGAGATAATATATTTTCTGGTTATATTTATTTTTGGCATTATTTATTTATTATGAAGGCAATTTATTATACAGCAACAAATGTTGAATACACATTTAATAGATATTTACACACATTAAGTGCATAATTTGTCACTATTAAAAAAAGTCTGCTATGAAATTTTTTGTCATAGAATTTTAATAAAATTATAATTTTTATATAGTCAAATGTCTCAGAAATTTTAGTTTTCCTATCCGTAGATTCTACATACAGTATCCTAGACTTTTGTGTGAGAATGCATTTTGTATTTATAATTTATATGAAATTTTTTTGTCTAAAAGGGGATAATTTACTTTTCTCATACGATCAGTTTTGCCAGAAAAATTAAATAATCCATAATTTTCTCACATGTTTAATGAATGATCATAAGGGGAATTCATGCCTGGGAACTATTGTGCTCTGCAGATTGTGTACCAATACCTTATTGATTTGATGGGTACATGATCTGCTACCTAGTAAAGCAGTTCTGACTCCATCCAAATTACTTTTCTTTCACACATTTATTGGCTATTCAATGGATAATGTTCAAAGAGCTCAAGATGAATACGAAAAAAGACAGTGCAATTTATAAAATGAGCAAAGAACACTGTTAATTTTAAAAATTGACATACAGATCATGGCAACTAAACTTTGGTTCTGAATGGTTGTAACCGAAATTCATTTGTATGTGAACTGTGCAAGGACAATTTACTGCATACATACATATATGTATGATTATATAATCATGTATTTTTATTTTTAATTGTGGCTAAAAAAACCTCTCATAATAGAAACTGTATCATCAACTTTTTTTTCTGCTGCTGTGCTGGGGATCAAAACCAGGGTCTTACATACTAAACTACATCCTTTTTTATTTTTATCATTTTGAATATTGGGTCTTGCTAAGTTGCCCAGGCTGGCCTCAAACTTGCAATCGTTCTCTCACTCCTGAGGCACTGGGAGTACAGGCACACTTGCACTCACCAAGTGCAAGTTGATTATATGATTATATATCATGATTATATATCATGAAGATGATTGAGGGATTCTTAATAGATTGTAAATATAGGCTGATGGTGAGAGACTATTTCTGAAATTAAGGGAGGGAGAATTAGGCAAATGAAAGAAAGGGACTGAATTAAGATAAAACATAACATCACATTTATGTACTTACGATAAACATGAAAACATTAGTGTACATACATGCAAATAAAAATAAAGGTAGTAAACTGAACAATAATTAAAATAAATTGGCAAAAATTGAGAGAAGTAAAGGAGATGGCAGAAGTAGGAATAAGCTCATTTTCTCATCTTTCATCATAGAGTCAGCTGATAGTGTTGAGCACCAAGAAACTGAGAAAATGAGACATATACATAATATTCAGTATTATGGAGGTAATGACCAGAAGAACTTGAAATGGAAACAGTTAAACCTGCTTAACTCTGCTGAATAGGACTAAGAGTACAGAAAAGGAATTTTTACATGGTACTTTATAATTTTTTATAATATTTGATTTTTTTATTACCACATTAATATTTTATTTCATAATTTTTCAAAATGGTAAACTTAGTACATATTCTTTAGGCCTTGCAACCGAATTCTACATTAAAATTGAAGTACCATACAGGGCAATCTCATTCAACAATACGATTATCTGTTTCAAAATAAGTATAATATGGTCATTTGTCCTTAAGAAGTGAAGTTTAGTAGCAGCATTAATGAGGAGAAAGGAGGCATTACATTTTAAACTTCTTTGTTCATTATGCAGGCAGTAATATCTAACATCATAAAATACTAAGATGAATTAAGGTAAGTAGCAGGACAGCAGTAAGAATATTAACCTAAAATTCGAAACTAATTTAAATAGTCTATGGTCAGTTATACTATATAATGGAAAAGCATGTCAGTTCCCTCCTTAAGTGGACCAAGGCGCTTTAGTATTACTAGTATTAGGTAGATATAACAGAAAAAAGGATCCTGATTTAAAAGGTTTTCTAGAACATGCTCCATGTTGCATAATTTAAGTAGAAATCATTCATTTCTTTCAAAACTAGCCACATTTAACCCATTGCTCTAAATATAACCATGGGCAAATTTCCAAACTTTCAGGGATTATGTGAATGCACACCAGTATGGGAGAGGGGAAGTGATCAAATTTGCCAGAACTTATGAGCAAAGACTAAATAACCTTTATGGTTTTTAGAAAACCTTAAAGAACTTGATGGTGCAGTAGCAGCTGTGTTTATTTATTTTCCTGCTGCTGTGCTTTTCAGTGCTTTGGTATGGAGCTGGAAAATGGTGTGGGTTTTTTATTTGTGCATAGGTAGGTTATAGTTTATAATGAGCATTTTTCTCCTTAAATTTTGATATTGAAAGATGACCTATTAATGTGAGAGATTAAATTTTGTTCATGAAGAGGAGAAAAAGATTTGATTATACTTTCTCAATACCAATTTTCAGAATAGCTCATGTAAATGGACAGAAAGAATGAAATAAATTAGTAAACCACATGTAGAAGAACATCTGCTGTCCAATCTTATACACAGTAATTAAGGAAAATAGTCTATTTGTCTGGTCCTAGCTATCACTGTATGCATGGGGAATTCCATTTTGCATCTATGATGATTGTTTTCCCAGGACTATCATAGAGACTTTACTACTTAGAGAGAAAGAAAGAAAAAAGAAACAAGAAAAGAAAGGAAGAACAGTCATGTATTTGACACTTAGCATGATTTCTGCTTGGAAAAAAATAGTCAATATTTAAAGAGGTTTTATGAATTAGCACACATAAAAAGCTTTAGAACATTTCTTCAGTTATGTATATTTTGCAAACATACATGCAAACACAGAAACATGCACAAAAACCTCTACTAGTCATTTATCATGATTAAAAAAATTTTTACTACTTCATTTAGTTCTGAAGTTATACTAATGAAAAGAATCAAGATAGTTAAATATCTTCAAAATGTCTTAATTGCCTTTAAGAAAGCTGGTGGTTATTTTGGTGATTGATCTATTTCCCATTATTCTACCTGTGTAACGAAAGCAAAATGTTGATTCCACTTGTATCTTTTCACCAATTCTCCTGCTACCATAAATTCCCTATCCAGCACTTCCTAGAAATTAATTTTTTTTCTCTTTCTCCAAGGGTGTTGAAAGCCTCTTTCTAATCTTCAATAAACTTTCAATAATGCATTAAAGGTGTAACCAATATGCCCATGTGTAAAAGAAAAGGAAACTTAGAATATAGTTGAGGCAGTTGAATGAGAAAAGCACAGAAATAAAATAAGCTGGACAACTGAATAGGTAATGGCCAGTGGGGAATCTCTAGAAAAGAGCTTGCCCTAGGATTCTTAGGAAAGTTATATTTGGTAAATTTTTAAAATTCCCTAGTGCTAGCTCTGGATCTTCAGAAGAGCTTTGGTTATCACTGGAGGTTGTACAATTCTACCAAAGGGGATTAAGGGACAGGTGAAATTCTTACAAATAATGTGCACTGTCTCTACTTAGGAAAAGCTGTTCTGGAAAAACTTAAAAGTCTTCATATTGTAAGTGGAAGTTTCTTGTCATCAGAACTGCCATTTGTCCTTCAGGTTTCTCTCAACCATTCTATGCGCAGGTTTTGCAAGAAAGGTTTAGAGCCAGTCAGAATCACTGTGCAGCTCATCTTTACATATAAATTTACAAACTGTATCTTCATACCAAAGTAAGGATAAAATTATTTTATACCCTGAGGTCCATATTTACATTAGATAATGTGAAAGAAATTAATATTTATTGAGTGGTCATAATGTGGTATTAACCATCAAAAACCGTGCATTAGAAAGATTAAAAAATATAACTAGTATGGTGACAAGTCAAACCCAGTGGGGGTTATGAGGTAATTTCAGTTTTGCACATTCAGGATTTCATTCTGCCTTATTTTTACCAGAAATAACATTGCTGTATGGTTTGAGGATGGTTTGAGTATGTCCCCCTAAATATTCACGCATTAAAATTTTATTCCTATCTTGAGGTGGTAAGAGGATGGAAAAATCCATCCAACTAGAGATGGACTTCTGAGAGGTGTTTAGGAGCCCTAATAATTGAATACTAGTATCTTCTAAGGAGATAAACCAGAAGAGACAACACACATGCACTCTCTTTCTCCAGATTTAGTTCCTTCCATTATGTGAACTTCTCAATGTTGTGAGAAAAATAACTCACATATGATTCCCTGCAATAGCTCAGGAATCTGTCAGCAAGAAGGCCATTACCAGATGTGGCCTATCAATACTGGACACAGAACCATGAGCTAAACCATACCTCATTTTTTAATAACTCACCTACTCTGTGGTACTGTGTTATCGGTGAGACCAAACCGACTAACATAAGCATCGCACTTTCCTTTGAGAAACACCTCCCATTTCCTTGTGATCTGGATGTATGGATCCATCCCATTATCCCATGTGTGATTCAGCTGGTCCCCTTCAGGTCCTCTCAACATACTTAGCCATTTTGCTTACCCCTGACCAATCAGAGCCCTCTCTGAAACTATTTGCATAAATTATCAGAGAAGACTGACTAAGCTCCTCTGCAATAGGAGAGAAATAGTTAAGAATAAAGGAGTAGAGAAGAGCCGATGTGAGATGTATCAGGGAGAAAGAGAAGAAAGGTCCTAGATGCCTTGAATCTCTAGCAGGACCAACTTGACAGACATGCAGCCTATGTAGTTACACAGAGGTTTTGAATTTAGAAGGGCTGTCACTTGGTTTAATGCGCTGCCATCTGGAAAGTCTTCATGATTTTTTAAACAAGTCACTTTGTTTTTTAATTTTGCAAAATATGTAGCCAGTCTTCATCAACAACTCCATGTTTACTTCCTTGTTTTATGTGAATTTCTCAATGTTGTGAGAAAATAAAATGCTCTTTGGTGCTTAAACAAAGTAGTTTAAGAATTTGTGTCTTGCAATGGAATAGTTTTGACATATCTCTGAAAATGCACTTTCTATCAGTCCTCAGGTTGTGGTACGATCAACCCCTGATTATCTGTGAAGGATAAATTATTCACTTATGAATGATTTATGACACAGTTTTAACACTAAATATTATTTTCCTGCCATCTGTCATGCTTTCAGCTAACTTTATAACATCAATTAGATGTCCATGGAATGAAAACTAATGTTAACAACATCCTAAGAAAGACACACACACATTTATTTCTTAGATGTGTATTTAAATACATGATATGAAAATATTTAAAATATTATATATGTACACACATACATGAGATACCTGTATACCATGTAGTAAACACATACCAGGAAAAAAATTAGTTCGTATTTTTAGAGTGATTTTCACTTTATAAAATGCTTTTACATGTAGGAGGAGAAAAAGGAGGATCAAGAATTGTTCACCTTGTTCCTCAATTTTTTGCTAGTCATCCTCAGTCTATTCGTAATTACATTGTGGTTTAGAATGTGATTACATTAGTGCTAGTTCGAATTTCTCAAAGGTAAACAAGTGGGTAATTCTAGAATTGATTGGCCTTACCATTGTCACTGTATTAATGCTTGTTTCATTGTAGTGGTTCCTATTCCTTCTCAACTTACCTGGTGCTACTTAAAACATATATCAGTTCATTATGGTGCCAAGTGTCAACATGTGAGTGTTTGATCCAACAAATACACAAGCCAGGGCAACCAAAGACACATGTGAAAGAAGCCATGATCAAGCTTGGTTTCCACTTGCTCTGTTTCTTTGGGTATCTTTGTAGTATAATTTTAGCTTTGATAAATGATTGAAGTTGGAGAAGCTGTGGTTGGAGTCAACCTACACTACTGTGCACAGTTGAGGAGTTAGAGACAACTTACATCATCCTTAGCAATGTGACCATAGCAATATGTATTTCTGTCTTTGAACAAGAAATAATATTTTGTTTTTCCATACAGAGTATTTAAAAAACAAACAAAAATAAATTTCTCTCTTTTGGCCAGAAAAATAAAATAGGCTATTGATGGGTAAGCAATCTATCTGGAAATTGGGACATTCACATTTGAATATTTTGAAACTGATTGAAAATAGTGTTCCACTGTCATAGAAAGTATGGTTCATCTACATCTGAAATTCAGCTTGTGGGAAAAGTTATCATATATTAGTAAGGATACAGAGAAAAAAAGAAAAATCATCTCTAGTCAACTAAACTACCTGAAGGAATTAAGTGCCACTGTCTTAAAACAGAACTTAGAGATTGGAATGCTTTTAACTAAAGAGTGAAGAGTAAGAGAAGATGTGTCAGTGCCTGAAATTGTATGTATTTATTAGAGGAAAAAGAACATGTATTTCATGTTATGAAATATTAAATTGAAGTCCTATGCTCCAAAACCTCAGTTTCGAAAGACAAGTCAAACTACTAGCACGGTTTAATTTAGGCCAATTTATTAAGACCAGAGGAATTGGTTACTAAAAGAAATTAGACTATGTCTGAACATTAAGATTTAGCATATATTTGAAGGAGGGTTAGTACGTTTCCACAGTTGTGTGATCTTAACTGAAAAACAAGCAAACATGGGGACTAGGGACTAGAGTCCTGCCATAGACTGAACCCCAAATTCAGATATTGGAACCTAATCTCCAATGTGACGGTATTTAGAGGTGTGGCCTTTGAAAGGTGATTAAGGCATGAGGGCATGCCCCTTTCTACCATGTGAGGACACTACGGATTTAATGAATGCTAAATAAGTCATGAATTTATTTTGAGGTCTTGCCATTTTTATAACTCTATTTCTTGCTTCATTTAAGGATATTGGCCCTCACCAGATACTGAATCCACTGGCGCCTGATGCCCAACTTATCAGGCTCTGGAACTGTAAGAAATAAATTTCTATTGTTTATAAACTACACACTTTATGAAGTTTGTTAGACTAGCAACCCCAAAGGACTAAGACAAGTCCATCTCCCCAGAGGACTTCAACAGTGCCATGGCATATCAAAATCGTCTTTTCAGCATCCTCAGTAGCTGTCCTCATTTCTTCCTGTGCCAGGGGAGTTTGTCCTTGCTGAAGACCACTTTTCAGGAAATGAAAAAAGTGCAACTTTTCCTTGTCATCATATAAATGAAGAGAGGATGTTTTATTTTGTTTACAATAGTTTACTCTCTCCTGTTAGCAGGAAATGGAAATTAGGTTCAGGGAATCATATAACCAAGAGGGGTGAGAAATAGAGTTATAGAAATGGCAAGACCTCAAAATGAATTCAGGATTTAGTAACCACCTGAAGGACAACGACAGATGGTGGGTTTAGAGGTGTGCAAATACAACGGGAAGAGGTCAGATGAATTTCAAGAGCAATTGCAGAAGAACTGCGTGATAGTTTTGAGGAATCAGAAAGAGAAGAGAAAACATATGGTGGGCAGATAATTAGCCTCAAGCATTTGCCTTTAAGAAAAGAAAAATCCTGGAAACTTATTTACAAAGACACAACCTAAGGAAAAGGAAAATATTTTATTTTTAAAAGAGCAGAGAGATGGTGATATTTTACAGTAAAATCAATCCTAAGAGAATGAAGAAAGGAAATATATAGTAATTTAAACAACACAGGACTATGAATCAGGTTTCCTAATTACAGGAATGGTAGAGTAGTGCTGATGCACTGAACAGAGTCCCCCCCAAAAGAGTTATTTAAAAAGTAAATAAAACATTTGACCCTGAAAATAAACTGAGTGAATTCTTATTAAAATGCAGATCTTGTCTTCATGTTCAGGAAGAAAATGTAAATATTTTCTTAAAGTGCTGAGAAAAGATTCTGCCCAGTTTGCTAAACTCAGGGATCACTCCCTTCCCTAAGTTAGATCCAGATTTGTTTCTTTTAAGGTCAACAGAAGTAGACTTTCTGTGATATAGAGCAAGTCAAAGGGGTTTTGGCTTCTTATTTTCTAATCATGGCAATGCTGCAGATTGATTTGTGGCAGTTTCTTCTGGAGAGGTTTCTCTTCTTCTTTTGCTGCCTGGGAAGGTTAGGAGGGCAGAGTAGCTGGATTTTAACATAGTAACATAGACAATTGGAAAACTTTTCAGAAAGATCCCTGTGGTAGCAGCCTGCAGAATGGATGAGAGGCATCTGAGTACAGACTGAGAAAGCAGCTGGACACTGCTCTAGCCTTCAGGGAGCAGTGGTAGAGCCTGGCTTGAGGAAGGGCAATGGTGCAGAGAGAACAGATTTAAGCATTATTAAGGATGGAGGTTGACATGATTTAGAGACTGAAAGTGAAATGGAGCAGGTTCTCTTTTAGGTAACTGGAGAGGCTGTGCTGCTATTCAGTGAGGTGGGTTTCCTGGGTGAGGCAGGTGTTTGGGGAAAGATGTGCAGTTTACTTTTGTATACGTTACATTTTAGGTATCTATAGGGTCATCTAATTTTTATATTCTTTCCAATTATGACTACCAAACTTCTGATGAATATTTTTATTTACATAAATTAATATTCTCTTTAAGTAAAAGTTACCGGTCCTTGAACCCAGGAAGCAAATGAAAACCAACTTTCTCATGTGTTAATTTAATTGCTTTAATTCTCAGAATGACAACCTATTTCATTCCTCCTTTCCAGTTTTTGGGGTGATACTGTGCTCACTCTGGACATTTTGAATTGGGTGCAGTTGACAGAGAAAGGGAGACAAAGAAAACTTCAGGATCTATCTGCAATACAAAAAGTGGTGTTGACAGACACTGGCAATCAGGAGGGGAAGGCAATAGCAGCAGGATTGAGAAGTTGAGGTTTTTAATGTTTGCATTCAGAATATCAAAGTAGAATTGTGGTATCTTACAATGTCAGACCAGAGGGACTTTCAAGATGAAAGAAAATTAGCATTTGTTGAGCACATAATATGTACCAAGCACTTTGCTAGAACCTTGTTAAATGTTATGTTAAATATGTCAATTAATCCTGACAATTTGCTAGAAAATTATTTCTCCTCTTTTAAAAATAAATGAAAATAGAGATTCTCAGAGGATGTGTAAGTGGCTCAAAATCACTCCATTACTTAGTGGGTTATTTAGAGCATGGTCGGGGAGAACATGGGGCAGGGGAGAAAATATCACCCTTGGTACCTAATGTCAATCAATTTTTTGTTGCTATGACCAAAATATCTGACATGAAAATGTGAAGGAGGAAGGATTTATTTTGGCTCACGATCTCAGAGATTTCAGTCCATGCTCAGCTGATCCATTGCTCTGGGCCTGAGGTGACATAGAGCATTATGGCAGAAAGGCCCAGGAACAAGGTATAGTCCCCAAGCACACTCACCCAGTGGCCCACTTCCTCCAACCATGACCCACCCACCTATAGTTTCTACCACTTCCCAGTAGCCCTCAGCTATCAATGGATTATAGAGCCCTTATGATGCAATCACTTCTCAAAAGCCTCTCTCCTGCACATGGCTGCATTGGGAACCAATCTCTCAACAGATGAATCCTTGGGTGACACTTCACATCTAAATCATAATAGTACTCCATACTGAAGTGATGAAAATGGGTTTTCAGGGGGCTAAGATGTTATCTTTGTCTGTGTAAAACACTGATGAACACACAGCACAGAAGACATACAGTACACCTACGGTCTTAAATTTTATAGGGAGGAGCAAAAGGGGGAAATATACCAAAGACTCTTTAAAGGGATGATAAAAGCCAGAGGTTGAGAAATAGAGGTTTATATCCCATTTCCTTTAATACATTTTTATTCTTTCTTCTTTTACAGAATCCTTTTTTTTTTTGTTCATTTCATAAGAAACCTGCTGTTAAACAATAATTCATTAAACAAGTACAAGTGGCTGGTTTAAATGTTGCTCGAGTACCCAGAATCATATTGGATGTCTTTTTCCTTGCCTTCTTCAGTGACCCGTGTGACAGTGGTGTGAAAATTTAGAGTTCCAAGCCTCTTAGTTTGAATATCTGAGGAGCCTAATTTAACCTCCTCATTTTGCAGCTAGGTAAACTAAGTTAAGTTTGTAATGTGTAAGTATAACTCCTCTAGTTATTTGGGCTTTCTACCGTAAAGCATACTGTACAGCAAGGCACAATGTGACACTAGAAGACAGGAAAAGAAAAACCCCAACAGTGGTCAAGGAAAGACTGTTTAGAGAGATGAGAGCAATAAATTAGAAGAGATTTGGGGAAAAGATACTGTAATCAATAGCAGCAAATGGAAAGAGATTAAGGACTGGCAATGAGGGTCTGACAGGATAAAATTGTCTGGTGACTTGTGACCATAGTGTCAGGACAGTGTGCAGGCTTACCTTGATTTCACAGGAAATTGCAAATATTTGAGACACATCAGCAAAAAGGTAAGGATGCTAACTTGCATTACCCTTTCATGACATGAATAGAAACACCAATATGTTAATTATAATAAAATGAGGAAGAAATGTTTAGTGTATTGTAATCAGATGGGTTCAGCTAAAGAATATAACACAAAGCAAATAATGAACACAAATGGATGCCTTAAGGAGACATAAATAAAGGCAGGTTTTAATACATTTGATCTTATTGAATGTCCAGAATGCAGCAATTCAAAAGAGGATAAACAAAAGAAAAATATACATGGTGTTATGGTTTGAATGTGATGTATCCCCCAAAAAAGTTCATGTTAGTGCAGGAATGTTCAGAGATAAAATCATCAGATTATGAGAGATGTAACCTAATTAGTAGACTAAACCATTTGATGGATTAATAATTTGAATGGATTTCTGGGTGGTAACTATAGGCAGGTGGCACATGGCTGAAGGAAGTAGGTCACTGGGGGCATGCCTGTGGGGATTATATATCTTGTCCCTGGATTCTTGTGTTCTGATTCCTTCCTGCCAATTGCTGAGCAGCTTTCCTCTGCCACACCTCCACCACGATGCTCTGCCTCAATAGGGCCCAGAGCCATGCAGTAGGCCAACCATGGACTTCATCTCGGAAACCACGAGCCAAATAATGTTTTCCTCTTGTAAGTTGCTCTTGTTGGGTATTTTGGTCTCATTGACAAAAAGCTGACTAACACATATGGTACTGATATAGAGACATAGATGAAAGAAAAAGGCAATATGAGAATATCTACTGGGCACCATAGTTTTCTGTAGCTTAATTCACATTTATTTTAACTTTGAGTGACATTGTTACTATTTACTACTCAATTTATTTTCCGAGTGACTCAACAAATTATATTTAGGCTTTACTAATTGTGTTTTAATATGAAGGAATTAGACCATAATCTTACAACAGTTTTAATAATTAGTTAATTAATTGTTTTTTGCATTTGAGAAATATCTTTAATACTTTGGGAGAGTTAAGATTTTAAAAAACCATGCATTTTCATGTCTTTGCTAAAAACAGGAATACTGCTAAAGCAGTGAAGCAGAAATCCTATACTGCTGTAAGATTAAACCCTGAAACTATAACTCAGAATCAGTGAGAATAAAAATTGAGAATAAGGACATGATTTATTAGTATAGATATTTTAAGAAACAATAGTGTCCTTTATAGAGGCGGTCCACATTATTAGATCAATAATGAACTTCTGACAGGCATGCCTGAGCACTTTAGCATACAAAGATGGTGCTAGAAGACAACAGGATTTATTCACCTTCACCTTTATTTATTCACCAAGGAAGCAGGATTTATTTGAGAAGTTCTTAAGGCTCCTCCTCAAACTCTTCCTGTACCTCCATGTGGTGTCCTGGTACTGCTGGTACCCGGACACCAGGTCACTCATGTTGCTCTTAGCCTTGGTAGACTCTGTCTGGTCCATGCCCTCACCTGTGTCCCAGTGCAGGAAGTTCTTGCACAGAACATGGCCTTGAACTGCTCCAAGTTCCTGGATGACCCTGCTGTTGCAATGATGGTGGCCTACATCATGAGGCCACCTGGCAGGATGTTGCACATGGTGGTCTTCATGTTGTGGGGGATCCACTCCATGAAGTAGCTGCTGTTCTTCTTCTGCACATTGAGCATTGCTTGTCCACCTTCTTCTTGGACATGTGGGCTTGGAAGATGGGGCCTCTGCCAAGTAATGACCCTGGTGGGGGTCACAGGTGCCCACTGTGGAAATTGGCATGGCATATCTGCTGGGTGAATGTGGGCACCATCAGGGCACAGTACCACATGCTGCCCTGACTGATCAGGGGTGAGAAGCCAGGCAAGAAGTGCAGGCAAGAAAAGGGCATCATGAAAACGGCCAGCTTGCACAGGTCTGTTCCAGCTGGCTCGGGAAACACAGGTGGGTGGTGACATCTCTCATGGTGGCTGACACCAGGAGGTTGAGGTTGCTGTGGGGGTGGTGAGCTTCAGGGTAACAAAATGGATGTCCTACAGGGCCTCATTGTCGATGCAGAAGCTTTCATCTGTGTTTTCCACCAGCTGCTGGACAGAGAAGGTGGCATTGTAGGGTTTCACTGTTATGTCTGACACCTTGGGCAAGGGCATGATGCTGAAGTTGTTGACAATGTGGTTTGGATATCTCTCCCAGATCTTGCTGATGAGCAGAATGCCCATGCCCGACCCAGTGCTACCCCCCAGAGAGTGGGTCAGTGGGAAGCACTGGAGATAGTCACAGCTTTCTGACTCCTTCCTTACAACATCCAAAATGGAGTACATTAGCTCAGCTCGCCCTGTATTATGGTCCTTTGCAGAGTTATTCTCCAGCCTACTCTGGCCAAACACAGACTTGTCTGGCCTGAAGAAATGGCTGAATGGTCTTGACCTCACCTAGTCCATTGTGCCTGGCTCCAGGTCCACCAGGATGGCCCAAAATACATATGTGTTGCCAACTGGTTTTTGCACACATTGTTTCTCTCCAGCTGTAAGTCACTGTCTCCATGGTAACTGCCAATGGGGTCAATGCCATGTTCATCACTGATGACCTCCCAAAACTTAGCCTGCCTGGATGTGCATGATTTCATGCATGTATGGACTTTAGAGTAGGTGGATGTGCTTGCTTGGTGTGGACCAGAGGGCTCAGTTCAGCAGAGCTAATTCATTTTTTTTTCTATTTATTTCAAATACTGGGAGTGTGATCTGTAGTGACATCTAACACTTTCAACTGAACCTTCGTTAAGTGTCTCACACAAATAGGAATATTTCTGTTCTCTTTTAAATGGTTCCATCATCTACAAACACGGGCAGATTAATTTTCTAATCAGAACATTCTGGGAAACTATTAAGCATGACATTAAACCATGTTATACTAATTACATTCCCCATGAAGAATTTCTATCTGAACTTACAGCATAAGACCCTGGAGAAAACTTATCAGAGCACAAATTGCTTAACTGTATTTAAGAAGACTCACATATCCATATAATAATTTTGCTTTTCATACACACCTTAAATCAACTCTGTTCTCCATGGTGATTCATTATGGTGGCAAGATCTTCTTGACCTTGTTAAACAGAGTTTTTATTTAAAGGTGTTAAATCCTGTGTGGGTATGTAATATGGCAAAGCAAGTACTTAGAACTATTATGAAAATTAATATTTGCTTCTTACTAGACTACTGCTTACACTGAAGAAAGAAAAAGATATAACCAAACAAAAGTAACTGTGACATCTCAAAAGAAAAAAATATTTTAGAGTTCATAGACCATAAGATCTCTTTTGCAAATACCTAACTTAATTGTTGTAGAACAAAAGTAACTATATATAGTAACAATATATAAAAGAATAGATGTAACTGTATTTTGGTAACATGTTGATCTCTCTCTTGCTCTGTCTCATACACACACGCACACATACACACACACACATACACACACAAATAGTGACAGATCAAAACCACTTTACACCCGCTAGGGTGGTAGATTTAAAAAGTCACATAAAAATTGTTGATGAGGATATGGCAAAATTGGGACCCTCATGCACTGCTAGTGGAAATAGGGCAGCCACTTGGAAACATCTGTCAGATCTTCAAACATGGGGTTCACTGGGGTCTGTTGCATGAGTTCTCTTGTGTAAACAAAAATTCTCTCTTTTGATCAAACCTGAGTAGAGCTGCTTTGGGTCCTTTCTGACTAGGATAGACCTTGGGCTTGCTTCCCTCGTTGTGTTTGTAGAAGACAGTTCGAGCAATAACCCTGCTCATCCTGCTAAATCTTGATATCTTATTCCCCTGACCTGCCTTCAGGAAGAATTCTGTTTGGTTGGTTCAGCAAGAATTCCCCTTGCCCCCCTTCCTCTTAGGAATTTCCCATCCACTGATCCTCACTTGACTTTAAATCCTCACTTGTCCTTATTGTATTCATAGTTGAACCCAATCTCCCTCCTCCAATGAAAGACCTCAATTCAGAGGTCCCTGTACTTT
This sequence comes from Glaucomys volans, assembly GCA_020662805.1. NCBI lineage: Eukaryota > Metazoa > Chordata > Mammalia > Rodentia > Sciuridae > Glaucomys > Glaucomys volans. Next base: position 244,263 of record JAJEJO010005679.1, on the reverse strand, counting down.
CCTTAATAGTAGAGTTTATTCAAGGAGGGACTATCTTTAATAAGGGTCATGGATAATTTTTTCTTTTAGAGTGTAGGCCTAAGAGAAATGAGTACAGTTTTCTATCTTGGGGGATTGGTTCCAGAATACCCCTACCTCCAGATACCAAAATCTGCAGATACTCTATTCCTCTATATAAAATGTGATAGTATTTCCATGTAACCTGTGCAAACCCTCTTATATACTTAAAATCAAATGTAGATGATTTATAATACCTAATATAATGCAAATGATATGAAAATAGTTGTTGTACCATGTTGTTTGAAGAATGACAAGAAGAAGTCTGTACGTGTTCAATATACATGCAATTTTTTCTCTTGGAATATTTTCTGTCCAGGTTGGTTGAATGCATGGATGCAGAGCTCACCAATTCTGAAGGTGGACTGTGCTGACATTCACACAAAAACTTTTACACAAAGTTTTTTTGTTATTTGTGTTTTGCTTTTGGTACTAGGGGTGCTTTACCACTCAGCTACATCCCCAACCCTTTTTATTTTGGTACAGTATCTTGCTGGTTGTGGAGACTTAGCCTCCAACTTTTGATCCCTTTACTTCAGCCATTAGTCGTTGGAATTACAGGCATGCACCATTGTGCCTGGCTATATACAAACGTTTGTACTAGCATTATTTATAATGGACAGAAGGTGGAAACACCTCAAATATCCATCAACCAATAAATTAATAATCAAAATGGATGTGGTATATCCATACAATGGAATATTACTGAGCCCTTCTGGGATATTTGGCAAAGTCTGGAGAAAGTTTTGATTGTGATGTCTGTGTGTATGTTACTGGAGTCTGGTTGATAAGGCTTAGAATGCTACTAAGGATCCCATAACACACAGGACAACCTACCATAAAGAATTATTCAGCCCCAAGTGTCAATGGTGCCAAGATTGAGAGATGCTGGTGTAGTCACATAATATGACTATGTCAGTGATCATTTTTGTGTATATAATTAGTTTCTTTCTCTTGTAATCTTACATTATAAAGCAAAAGCAATTTTAATTAATACAGACAAGCATGTGGAGAGTATAGAAGGTGTCATGCCCCAAATTTGATAGTGTAAGTGATACTGTTATATCCTGCCATTGAAGATCTGAAATGAAGGTTCAAAGTCAATGCTATTGGCCAAATAATTGATCCATTATAAAATGGTACAGGATTTGTGTATAGTGAGGTATATCTCCACTGCAGTAAGGTGGCAAAATAATGAATGGTGAAGTTAAATCAATTAAAAATGGTGAAGTTAAATCAATTAAGCGATGAATTAGACTTGTAATTAAATGGGTTTTGTTTTGGTTCACTTTTTGGGACGCGTTTATGGCAAAGAACTGAGTTTTCAGTTTAAACTGAAAGTGAAAGAGGAATTAAGTGACTTTCATTGTTTGTTGGTGCCCTTTCTTCATACTATTGTAAGACAGAGAAAAGGAAGGGCTATGAGAAGAGAAAAAAAGAAAGTGGAAAGAAAAGGAAGGGAAAAGAGTTTATTTTGTTACTTAGAATTTAAAACAAAATAAAACTTCAGGTAATCCTAAAAGGAAATAATTTCATATTTCTACATATGGACTCAATATAGCTCACTCTGGGCTCATGCTAATAAACCAAAAATTTGTGGAGGAATGACAAGAGTTCAGGGTGCTATTTCTGACATTGCTATTTTACTGCTAATCTGTACATTTCACTGAAAACAATATGAAATGTTTCCAACAAACAGAATATTACAGAATGTAATAAAATACACATCAATTTACTCACCTCTAGGATGAAATATACTTCAGCATTTTACTTGAGTTTTATTTCATATTTACTTTCAATAAATAAAACATAATATATATTTTAGTTATAAAATTTCAGCTTTAATTCCTTCCCCCTTTTCCTCTGTGGAAGTAGGTGAAAATGTTAGCTGGGCATGGTGGTACCCACCTGTAATCCCAGCAGCTCGAGAGGCTGAGACAAGAGGATTGAGAGTTCAAAGCCAGCCTCAGCAACTTAGCCAGGCACTAAGCAACTCAGTGAGACCCTATCTCTAAATAAAATACAAAAAAGTGCTTGGGATGTGGCTCAGTGGTTGAGTGCCCCTGAGTTCAATCCCTAGTATCAAAAAAAAAAAAAGAAAAAGAAAAAAAAAGTTGTGTATATTTCCTTTGTGTTTTTACAATGTTATTACATGTACACACACATGTATATGTATTACATATATGTATATACAAATGAAAATACATACTATGCATTTGTGATGTTTTATCATGATGTTTATATTTTGCAACTTGACTTTTCTATTTTTTGAGATTTATCTATGCTTTATTTATTTATTTATTTATTCATTTATTTTTTGTACCGGGGATTGAACCCAGGGGCACTTAACCACTGAGCCACATCCCTTGTTTTTTATTTTATTAAAGACAGGGTCTTGCTGAGTTGCTTAGGGCTTTGCTGAGTTGCTGAGATTGGCTTTGAACTCACAATCCTCCTGCCTCAGCCTCCTGAGCCACTGGGATTACAGGCATGTGTCACCAACCCCAGCTTAGATTTATCCATGCATTATTTATAAACTAGTTATTTTAAATGTATTGTAGGATTCCTTTGTATTATAAACCTCCATGTATTTTATTCTTGCTTTGACTATAGGACAGTTTGCTTATTTTTGCTATTAAAAGGAATATTGTTCAAGGAATATTACATATATATGTACATATATAAATAAGTATAGTGGGGATTAAAACTAAGGGTGCTTTACCATTGCTTTATATCCCCAACCCTTTGTCTAATTTTTAAAAAAAGATGTTTTTTTACTGGGGATTGAACCCAGGGGCACTCCACCACTGAGCCACATCTCCTGCCCTATTTTGTATTTTATTTAGAGACAGCATCTCACTGAGTTGCTTAGGGCCTTGCTAAGTTGCTGAGGCTGGCTTTGAACTCGCGATTCTCCTGCCTCAGCCTCCCAAGTGCTGGGATTACAGGTGTGTGCCACCGCACCCAGCTAAAAAAATGAATTTGAGGCAGGGTCTTACCAAGTTGTCTAGGCAGACCTCAAATTTGTAATCCTCCTTCCTCTGCATCCCAAGTAGCTGGGATTCTAGGCCTGTGCCATCTGTGCCCAGCATTTTAAGTGTATCTTTGGGCTTCTCCAGGAAGTGATCTAGACAAGGAATTTCTGGGTCATAGGTATAGATTCCTTCACTTTTACTAGTATTACCAAGTTGTTGTTGTCTGGAGTGGCTGTGCCAGTTTTGCTTTTCTCCTATGTGGGAATTCATTTCCCCAAGGTTTGACCAAATCTTAATGACATGGGAAATTACAAATATCTTTGTAATATTTGCCAATGGAGTGAAAATAAAATGGTAGCTCATTTTCCAATCCCCAATTGATTAGGGAAGCTGAATTCCTTTTCTCAACTTTTCACAATTTTCTCCTATGGTCATTTAGAGTGAACCCTCACAAGAATGGATTTGGTAATTGTCTGGATGTTGAAACTGAACAGAAGTGATAAAGAAGAGTTATGTTGCAATGACTTTCTGTGACAAAAAATCAGAGTGCTCTATGTAAACTTGAAAATCAATTATTAGCTCTGTTTGTTTATAATAGTGCCTTTTATGTGCCAAAGACAGCAGAAAGAATACATAGTCTTTGACATTAGGGAACCGATTTGACATAGCTAGACTCAGTGTTTTCAAAGGCAGGCTTGACTCTAAAAGCTAGGTTATATTGTTTTCCTGATGGACAGCATCTTGCAGAACACCAATGACAGATAAGTTCACTCTGTCATTATGATGAAATGAGACAAAAAAGACCACTTCCTCTAATTTTTTCTAAGTACAGACAAAAAAAATTCTGTGTGCACATAACAAAATATCAATGTTTAATAAAGTCATGAGAAGCCATTATGATTAAACTTAGTTTTGAACTAAGTTCCTGTAGTTGACTCCAGTAGAAGAGACCAAACTGGGACAGTCATTCATGCTTATTGCTGTGTATTCTAACCAAATTCTGAAATGGGCTAGTTTTTCTAACAAAAACTAGGAGATTCATAGCAACCAATAAGAAGGGACCCACTTTACCTGAGATAGCATGCTTAGAAAGTCCCCCCGTTTTAACCCTATAAAGAACGTGGAAATAACCAATTGCCTTTTTGTTCTTCATTTTTGCTTTCTTCAACCCTTTTCTGATTATATAGACAAAACTCTTGCTCAGCTTATTGGAACAATCACTTTAAGGGATAGAAGAAGGTGTCTTATTCTAAACTTGTAAATATAGACCAATTAGATCTTTAAACTGAATTTGTTGTAATTTTGTCTTTTGACACCAAATAGCCCCTCTCCTTGATAGGAATGATTGCTTTGGTTGTGAGTTACAGCATTAGTCTTGGTCTTTAGCCTGACATGGTGCTTTGAGTGTCCAGTATTAAATTCCAGTAAAGACCACCACCCCTTTTTTTTTGGTTCATCCACCTTGCTGAGAAGCTGCCTGTTTGTTTTCTTGGTTTCATGCCACAGAGCAACAAAAAAAGTGACCCTGTCTATTCCACCATCTTGAAAACCCACTGGCATAGCATTAGATAAGATTTAAAATAACCACTCATTGAACTGTTCCCACTTCCTGATGACCTTAATGCACAGCAATACTCCCCACTTTATTTCTTTGTAATCTTCCCCAAATCACCTAATAAAAGCACAAATCCTATCAGTACTTTCTAGCACCCTCTTACTGAGAAAACCATGGTTCTTCATAGTGCATGTTCTTGTTCTCTGTAATAAACCCAAATTGTTCCCACTTCAGTTGTTTCTCCTGGTGGTCTTTGGCTGGAAGAATACTGAAGCTCTAACAGCTTTATATATGCTATCTCAATTTAAGTTATGAGTACCACTATTTGGGAGGTATTACTATTATTCTCTCTCTTTTAGAGATGGAGAATGAAATAAACATTAAACATTTCCAACATCACATAGCTAGAATAAAACTTGCTTCTTGGTTTGTCATCAAAACAAAACGAACTACTTATGGTTCAAACGATCTTGCTAATCTCTTGGAAGTCTCCCTAAAGTTTAGATGCTCTTTGAGAACAGAGTCTTTCAGACAGAGTCTGACAGAGTAAAACCAAACATTAAAAACAAACAAACAAAAAACACCAAAAAAATCAACAAAACAACCAAACAGAATAAAACCAAACATTAAAAAACAAACAAACAAAAAATAAAACACCAAAAACCCCAACAAAACAACCAAACAAAAAAATGAAACAAAATCTGAAAAGACTTATTTGTAACCAAGGCCTGTTTTTCTGAACCTCTATGCTAATCTCTGGAGACCTGGAATTGTTTCTTGCGCCAAAAGCAGGAATACATGTTTAGTGGCCCTCACCACCTTCATATAGTCAGAAGATTGATATTTTAAGGAATTATCAATTTCCTTAAGTTTGAATTTAAGTTCAAAGGAAAAGATGACTTTTAAAAGGGGAAAACAGTACACTAATGCACGAGAAAACTGTGCTAACCTTCTATCTTGACTCTCATTCTAAATAAAATCTTCTGCATCGTTTCAGTTCAAGCGCCCTTATTGTATGCTGGTAAATCTGCTTCAACTTCATGCTCTTGACCACTCTTGGCCTTCCACCTCTCTGGAATGCCTTTGTACTGAACGCCCCACCACTCTTTTCTGCCAGGTGAAAACCTATGCATCCCTCCCAGATCTTGAGTAGATCTTCAGGTTTAACTCATTAAAGTTCCAAGTATTCAATTTCGTGAATATTGCAACAAAATTGATACAGGTGCATTAAAAATAGGTTGGAACTTATCATTCAGAGCTTTTATATTATGTTATTATGAATCAATGTTATATTTATTTTAATGTAGTTACATTCTTATAATTATTACATATTATATAATTACATATTATATACTACGATTAGGTTTTTATAGGTTTTCCATGTCTGGGACGGTGGGATAAAATTTATCTCCTTTGTTCTCAATAAACTTGTAGAACTGCGATAACATTTACATTATTTGTGTAAAGGTTTGTGTACAGTCGGGCTGATTTTTGGTGGAGCCCTCTCCTAACTCAGAGCCAACACGTATTATTTAGGCACTGTGCGGGTGCTAAGTATCGCCAGCATACATTCTTTCCCAGCGTGGTGGGCACTTTTCCCAGTGGCTATCCCACCGAAGCCTCCGGAGACGTGTAAAAGGCTAGTAAATAATTTTGCATTCCATCAGTGTTCCAATGGCACAGAGGCGGTCTCGATTACCTTCCAGTTTGGCGAGAAGCGTTTCTCTAAATTTCCAAAAGAGGAAAGTGATTCTTATTGGCTCTTCCCGCGTCTACCAATCCGACCTCATTCTGTGCCTTTAAGGTGCACTGCGGGGACCGCCAGAGGAGTTGAGTAGCGGAATAGACAGGCGGAACAGCCAATCACGTTGCTACAATTCCGGAAGGGGCGGTGTCCTGACGTGTAATTGACCCAGCTGCGCGCGATTGGCGAGTCCTAGGCGTACCCGGGGTGGCGGGAGATTTCGGATGGGTTGGCCCCGGCCTCTGCTGTAGCGGTTGGGCTGGGCTGGGTTACCGGCGTGGGCGGCGGAACCGGGAAGGCGAACCCACCCATATCCCTGGGCTCTGACTGCGGCTTGCCGAAGGATTGCCTTCTCGGTCCGGGTGCTGTAGGGAAAGATGGAGCGGCACCGGCCGCGGCTGCACCACCCAGCCCATGGCTCCGCCGCCGGGGCCCCCTATCCCTCCTCTGCATCGCTTCGCAGCTGCCGGGAGAGCAAGATGCAGCGCAAGAAGGGCCCCCAGCACCCTCCATTGCCCCGTGGCTCTGAGGAGCCTGGGGAGAAACGCCCCAAGTTTGTAAGTATCGCCTACAGCTGGGGTGCGGCTGCTCTTGCCTCACCCAGGTGCTGTGGCCGGGTCCGCTCAGCCTTCAAGCTCATTAAACTTAGACTTGGCTTACAGCCCAGGTTGGGCACACCGGGACTGGGGAATAAAGTTTGTTCTAGTTATCTAGAGCTACTAATCTTCACATAGATCTACCATGACAGGGTCCAATTCTATTAGGGTATTTTGACAAATGTACGGATATTTGTGCTGGCCCACATTTCTTAAGGCCGAGAGGTAAAGCAGTTCAAATATGTATGTGTTGACGTCATCTAGGTGAACGTTGCATTTTTTTTTTAATCGAACTCCTCCCTTTTCCTTAGTGTAAGAGGGTATAAGAGAATGAACTTTTAGGTGGTACTATTTCTTTTTCTGCTTAATGTTTTAATTCATTAAGAACTTTTTAAGGTAAATGAATTTTTCCAAGTTGAAACAGCCAGTTTTAAAACTTGGCGGGCCATGTAGTCACTGCTAAGGAATGTTTTGTTTAGTTTGGCAAAAAGTCTTACGTATTTGAATCTTGCTGTCTGGTTTGCTTTACTTACTTTAACAAGAGAAGTGTCATGATTAGCACCTTGAAACAAGTTTTGTCTTAGCTATGAAAGACTAGTAGTTGTTTCATTTGGTTTGTGTGTGTGTGTGTGTGTGTGTGTGTAAATAACTCCTAGAAGCTTGACAGATTTGGGTCCCGTCCAACCGAATTGAAAATGAAATATTAACCTCTTCATTCATTTAAAAGTATGGAAAAGCATTTTTTTTATAGTGATAGTACAGTATTTGCCTTTTGTTGACAAGTAAAATTTGAGTAATTTGCCTCATGATTCACAAATTAAGGGAATAATGATTTGTGAACCAGTTGCTAAATATGGCATTTAGTTAAAAATAGAAAAAAAATCATTAAAAATAATAGTTGAGCCTTCCCTCTGACACAGGCCTATAATCCTAGTTCCTCTGGAGGCTGAAGGAGGAGGATCAAGAGTTCCAGGCCAGCCTGGGAAATTTAACAAGACCATGTCTCAAAATAAAAAGGGTTGGGGATATTGCTCAGTGGAAAAATGCTTGCCCCTCATATGCAAGTCTCTGGGTTCAGTCTCCAGTCCTACAAAAAAAAAAAAAAAAAAAAAAACCCTGAAAACAACAACAAAAACAACAGAGCACAGCTATGAGATACATCAGAATGCTGAAAATGAGGAACAGTGGGAATTAATTATACTTAATTAAGTATCAAAATGGCCAAATCTGTACCTGATCATTGTTATCCTGACAGATTTGAAGAATAGGGGAGAGTACATTTGGCAATGAAAGATTCTGCCCAATGAGAGAAGAATCTCCTGGAACAATGACTTCCTTTTATAATCTGCTCCTGTGAATAATTTCATTCTAGCTCGGCATGGTGGTTCATGCCTGTAATCTCAGCACTTGGGAAGCTGAGAGAGGAGTATCCCAAGTTCAAAGTCAGCCACAGCGATTTGGAGAGGTCCCAAACAATTTAGCGAGACCCTGTCTCAAAAATATAAAAAGGGCTGAAGATGTGACTCAGTGGTTAAGGGCCTCTAGGTTCCAATCCCTGGTACAGAAAAAAAAAAAATAATTTTGTCTCAATTCCAGTGGTTCATATGGAACATGGGAGCTGTTGTTTTCTGTGACTAATTCCCAGCAAGGAGGTTGTGAAAACAGAACTTAAATCAATATTTACATTTAGTGTCAATGAAGTCTATATCGTGTGACTTGGGTTCTAATTTTTTCATTTCTTAGGTGTGCCATATTGCCTTTTGCAGCACACCATTTGTTAAAAGGGTGATGAAAAGACATCTAAAACCCAGTACTTTTTAGCTGTAAACTGAATAACCACATCTAAAATACTGCGTGGATGGGATTTGATCTGAATGATGATTTCATAATTTGGAAGTAATTTGCACTCACAGTGATCTCTGACATTAATTTAGATTTATGCTTACATGAATATCTTTCAATGTATCTTCTAGTTCACCAATTCCTAGTTCACCAATTCCCATTCCGTCTTCAGTTATGATGATTAGATTAGATCTGTTTAACTTGTTCTGAATGATTGATTTTAGCAGTTTTTTATTTTGATAAGTTGTATTTGCTTCCTTTTCAAATTTGCTTGGGTGTTCTTGATAGCCTCCCCCCGCCCCTTTAAAAACAAAACACATTTTACTTGTCTGTTACTAGTCTTTATATGAGAGTCCTGGTATGTGCAGTCTTTGTATTCTCTACATTGACTTGGCTACCTCCTGTTGATCTTTGTAAGTTCATTGCTTTATCTTGTAGGATTCCAGGGGGCTTAAATAGGACAATTTTCTTTCTTTCTTGCTTGCTTTTTGGGGAACAAAGTCTAGTACCTCATATTGTACTAGGTGAGTGCTCTACCTCAGCCTCTGGGAATGTTTTTCTATGAGATATTTAGACTGTTTCTACCAGGAGCCTGAGCATGCTGCCAATTCTGGATGTTTTTTTTTGAACTGGTATTCTTTTCTTTCCAGTATTTTTGTTAGAGATGGACATGAAACTTTTATTTGATTTTTTTTATGTAGTGCTGAGGATCCAACCCAGTGCCTCTTATGTGCTAGGCAAGTGCTCTACCACTGAGCCACTACCACAGCCCCTGAACTGGTATTCTTTTTTTTTTTTTTTTTTTTTGTGGTGCTGGGAATTGAACCCAGGACCTATGTGCTTGCGAGGCCGGTGTTCTACCGACTGAGCTATATCCCCAGCCCCTGAACTAGTATTCTTTTTTTTCTGGTACTGGGGATTGAACCCAAGGATACTCCACCACTGAGCCACATCCCCAGACCTTTTTTGTATTTTATTTTAGAGACAGGATCTCACTGAGTTGCTTAGGGCCTCGCTAAATTGCTGAGGCTGGCTTTGAACTCGCAATCCTCCTGCCTCAGCTTCCCAAGTGCTGGGATTACAGGCGTGTGCCACTGCGCCCGGCTCCCTGAACTAGTATTCTTAAGAAGGTTTGGAGGTCCATGCTTAGCTTTACCTCAGTTTCTGACCTGAGGCTAAGTATCCCAATCGGAAGGCTATCTCCTGAGTAGCTGTTTTGGTCTGCAGGCCTCTTTATTTGAGCAAAGCAAAATAAGAATGATTTGCAGATTGAATGGTTCCCAGAGCCAGAGATAGTTCTGAGAACTCCAACCAATGTTGTGATCAGTCAGAATTTATAGAAACACAGTAAGGGCATAGAAAACAATTTAATTGGTGATAGCCTAGTCAATCAAATTGGTCATTTGGTTAAAGCTTAACAGTTGGTTATAGTCTCATTAGTTAACAGGCTGTCTGGCCTTCTGCAATCTGCCAAACTCAACTTACTGTGACTAAATGGTTTGGTCTGTCAGGCTCAGGGCAGGTGTTCAGTCCAAGTCCATGACTTCTCACAAATTTTATATTAGTAGTGTTTACTATTTGAGGAGACTGCCTAAGGTGACACAGCTTTGATCCTGATCCTTAATCACTGTCCTGTATTACTCTTTCATAGCTGTTGGGAATTTTAATCGTCAAATCTTCATTGCTTGTCTCATTTAAGAACCATTAACAATAATTAGTGATGCTTTCTTTTTGTGGTACTAGGAATTGAACCCCTGGGTGCTCTACCACTAAGCAACATCCCAACCTTTTTTTTTTTTTTTTTTTTTTAATTTTGGGACAGAATCTTGCTAAGTTGCCAAGGCTGGGTTCCAACTTACAATCCTCCAGTGGTAGCTTCCTGAGTTGCTAGAATTATAGGTGTGCACCACCACACCTGGCATAATGCCTTTAGTGAATATAGAATTAGTAATTTCCTGGTTATATGCAGGTTTGAAAGAGGTATAAGGTTCACGACCTTTTGTTTACTGAAGTGGGAATTTAAAGTTGAAATCAGAGTAGGCTTGATGAGATTAGTACATCCTTGCCTAATTGCTTTGAGTTTATTTTGAGGCAGGTGTAATAGACCAAGTAATGATTTCCAAAAGATATCTACTCCTTAGTCTTGGAAATGTTACTTGATATTGCAAAATTGGACTTTGCAGACATGGTTGAGGATTTAAAAAAATGTGCAGAATAGTCTGCGTGTCAGCGTGGGTCCTAAGAGCATACACATGTATCCTTCTGTGGCTGCAGAGGTAGAGATGGGTGATCAGAAGCTGTAGGAATCAAGCCGTGGTTCTCCCACAGTCGAGCAGCCCCACCCACACCTCGATCTTGGCCCAGAAAAATGATTTGGGACTTCTGGCCTCCAGAACTGAGAGAATGAATTTTCAGTATTTTGAACCATCAGATTTGTGGTAATTTGTTTACAGCTGCCCTAGGAAACTAAGCAGGTAGTATAGCTACCGGATGACCACGTTACAAGGTTTTAGGAGAATCTTTTATCACTTGAATTTTTTGGAAGGTTTGTAATTTGGGAAGATACAAGATAAACAAATATAATCAAAAAGTGAAAAATGACTGGGATAAGAGTCCAAACTTTTATTTGGCTTTTATATGCTGTATTATTTTTATAGTTTCTAGGAAAGCTGAGAAAAGATGAAGCTGATTTTCATATACTCTTTTTTTAAAAAAAAATTCCTTAATTCTCAGCTTAACTGATGCTTTCAGTTGTCCTAGAGTTGGTTTGTCAGTAATTGAGAGTGTTCTTAGTTGAAGGCATCAGCCCCCTAACCTTAACCCCTGATTTTACTCATGCCAAAATTCTACCTAATGTCTCATACATAGTAACCTTTAGATGAAGGTAAAATCATTTATTTAGGCCACTTTTCTAAGAAAGTGTTCTGAAATTTCCATGCTTTCTTTTCTAGCATTCCTAATAAAACAAAAAAAAAAAATCTTTTTGTCTTAACGAATGATCTATTATAAGAATGTGTCTCAAGTGACTTTTTGGGGGAGTACATTTAGTTGCTGAAAACATGTATGGTATTTAATACTTCTGGACTGCTCTGGGTCTTTGAGGGTAAAAAGGGATGGGCATAGGGATGATTGTCTCAGATTTACAGCAAGGCTTAATTGCTTTTTTAAAAGACTCATGTCTTTAATTATGAAGCAAGCAAACTGACATACATTTATTACACTGTGAAACCTTTCATCTCATCTAGTCTATCTTGTAGCAATTGCTTCTGAACAGATGTTTCCTGAAACACCTTTATGCAGTTGGTAGAATGCTAAAATTTGTCATGCTTTTATTATTGTCGTCTGAAATTAACTCTGTTTTATGGCATAACTTTATTGCTGTGTCCTAGGATCTTTATATATTTATTGCCTTATAAATTGGATTTAAAATTGGCTTTTTATATAGAATGTAAATTAACATGTATATAACTTGTTTATGCTTGCAGAATAATACAAGAAAAAACTGCTACGTATTACACTAATGTAATTGTCTTTAACTCAGCACATAGTATCCTCTAAACCAGGAAGCAAATGAATGCTAAAGAATATGCTTACCATCACACTCTTTCTTGTTTATCTCAGACACTAATTTGACTTTTAGATCTATAAAATATAGATTAAGCATAACCTTTTACTTCATGGGATATTAAGGATCAAAGCATGGGCTTTCTTTGAACAGGATCTACAAAGGTAACGGTTTTCTCACTAGCAGCGGGATGGTATTGAAATACCTTACCATTGGGAGTAATTTTTTCTCAAATAGCAAATCAAATGGTCATTATTATGGGAGAATGTAAGTTTAAATAAGTTAAATTTTGATTCTGAAACATTCAAGTTCTTGGCTAGTTAGTGAAACTATTTGGAAATGCTTGCCATAGCTTTTATTTTTCACAAGACTGACTGCCATCCTTTCTTAGAGTTTCTTGTAGAAGAGGCCATCATGAATAACATTTAAGGAATGACTTGTACCATTCCCAGCCTATGTCACCAGTAGCTGTGTGAACTTGCCCAATTGCTTGACTTTTTACTGTGCTGCTTTCCTCATGTGTAAAGTGGGGCTATTATGCAGATTAAAAGTTCATATGTCAGTGTGTTAGTGGCTAGAATAGCACTTGGCTCATTGTAACCTATGTATTAATATTTGCCATTTATAGGATTGCTAGTTTTGTTGTCATCTTAGTAGTAAAATATCAGTACAATTTTGGCCTATATTCCAAGGCAGTGGAAACATATATCTGATATACGAATAACATACTGGGAAATCTTAATTGAGCCAAGATTTTATCTCATGGTGTAGTGGAGGCAGAACTGGGGTATTTTCAGACAGGTCAAGTGACATTTGGATTGATGTAGAATTCTGATGTGATGGCTGAATGGACAGAGCAATTGTCTAAAATTTTCTGAGGGGTATGTTCTTTATTTGTAAAATGGGGTTCATTGAACTATGCAACTTGCATAAAAGGGAGGAAAAAAAGAAACCTACATAAGAAACTCAATCTTAGAAAAAAAATCTTATGATACTCCAGTCTATACTTGGATGATAAAAATATTAATATACGTATAGATATAAAACTAAGTATGACTCTGTTTATGGGTCTTTTACAACTAAAAAGGTAAAACAGATTTGCATATAAAATCCAAAACAAAACTATAAAACCAGTAAAATTCAAATTAACACCACCATTAATTTAATGAGATTGATGATGATGTTTTCCTGAAATTAAATCACCATTACTGGATTTAATAGTGGAAAATATGTTTAGATTTAGCTATTTTCCCTTTTGTCAACTTGATTCTGGAATGGAAGTATAATCCCAAAGCTTAGGGATATGAATCCAAAGGTAGTCTCATAAGATTGGTAGGGGTTTGCCTTCAAATGTGACTTTTTCATAGGGTCTTAACTTGAAACCATGGGTGTAGGAGTGAACTGTTATAAACCTGTTTATATGAAGAAGTCAGCCACATGTAAACATTTTTTAGTAAATGGTATGAAAATGTTGAGAAAGCAAAAGGAATCAGAACTGGCACTAACAGCCTTTATATACAATTTTCTCTTGAAATTTAAATTTCCATAAACATTGTGTTATTGCCTGAACAGTGTCATTTTGGAATTTTCATTTCTCATAGAAAAGGGAAACACTGTATTCTCACCAAGCTAGAAATGAAAATTCACAAATTCTATTGACATGCTTTTTTAAAAAAAATCCCTTTGTGTCTATATCTCCTTGTAATCTTTGTGAATCTTTTCTTTGAGGGTTTATGGGATTGTTTTTAATTTTAATTTTTTTAAAAGAATATGTATTTTATCATCTATGTTCCCTAGCAGTCAATCACTGAATGGAATTAATAGCCAATAGCTTTCTAATCTCTTCATCTTTGAGTATCCTGCACGTCTTGAGTACTGGAAAGGAAGGAAGCCCTAGGATGATTTGATATGTGGTATAAGAGCTCCCTGCGTGTTGAGGGACTTGGGGTATACCCAAGCAGTTGTGGTTGAAGTCATGGTTTAAAGATGGTTTAAAGATGACTGAATAACCTGAGTACCACAGCTTGCTCCAAGAGTTGTAGTGTAGAATTTCTTCAAACAGTAAGATACATGGATTATTTGTGAGATCCATAATTTTGCATTAATTTAGCCTCTCTTATTGGGAAGTATCTTCCCATGATATGAGGGGTTTAGCTCTTAATTGCTGTGTTTTTCCAAGGTGAGCTGTTTATTTGGGTGTCCTAAAATAAGGGCTTTGTAATGTTCAGTTTTTAAATAAAAGTTTTGCATATTGGTGACATTAATTATGGACTTGGGAATTAAACTGCTTTTGTTTATTGAAATCTTGGATAGAATTCTATTCATAATGACAATTACAATTTTTAATGAAAAAATTGACAACTTGAGAAATGAACAAAAAAATGGAGTATATATAAAATCTACATTCAGAAATTCAAAGTGACAGTTTCATTTCTTTATAAAAGGTGATTGTCTTCAATTAAAACTGCTCTGACATCATTTAGCCTCTCTTCTGAGGGTTTTCTCTTATTGATACTTGTTTTGATCTTGCTTTTAGTTATTTTATGCATATGTTTATAAAAACTTTTGGAGATCACTTTCTGTGGTGGCTGGTTTAGACTTGTGTTTACAGTAGGAATTTGAATGCTTGGCTAATTGGTAGTCTATGCCAAATTCCTCTTATAACTTTATACTGCCTGTTTTATTAATTCATTCAAGAGTAATTTCAGTGTTATTCATATACCTTAAATGTCCATTTCTTTTTCTATAAAAGACCCCAATGGTGGTGGGTAAGGGCATGTGAAGACTGCCAGAAACACATCTGGATCTTTGAAGGACTGGGCCTGGCAGTGTGACTTTAAAGTCCCACCCTTAACATAATGATGAAATGGGCTTAAATTGGATTCATTATGGCTGTATATCCTTGGCCAAATTAATTAGTACCTGTACCTCAGTAGTCCTAGCTGTTAAATCAGTATCTATGGTTTTAGATTTTTGTGGGGATTAGTTAATGTGTATGTGACAGCTTTTACTAGTTTAGTGTTTGTGGTTCTTTGATGGACTCCCAAGTAGGGGAGATCCCATCACTCCTGTTTAAAATTCTTGAAGGGGGTGTGACAGGATCTCAGATATTGATGGCATTTTTGTTTTTTTTTTGTGGACTGAGTATTGAACTCAGGGGCACTCGGCCACTGAGCCACATTCCCAGCCCTGTTGTGTACTTTATGAGAGACAGGGTCTCACTGAGTTGCTTAGCACCTTGCTCTTGCTGAGGCTGTCTTTGAACTCAGGATCCTCCTGTCTCAGCCTCCTCAGCCGCTGAGATTATAGGCATGCGCCACCACACTGGGCCTGTTGATGGCATTTTGACCTTTCTCCTGTTTTCCATATCTTTCTCTCCTTGCTACTTACTTCCTGCTGGACACAGGGATTATGTCCAGGGACCCTTCCCTTCATTACCATGAGAGACACATAAAGAGATTTGGTCCCTGGACATATTCCCTTGCTTTCTGTTTCATTTCAGCCTCTAGCTCGGTGACCTTGCCTCTCTTTCACTGTCAGTCTTCTATTACCAACCTACATTGCTACACACTAAACCCACACTCCATGAAGGTAACCCTGGGACTTCCTTTTAACCAGGATGACTTGAAACTCCTCACCTCCTCGAACCTCACCTAAGGTAGAATATAAATAAATAAGATGACCTTTGGCCACCTTATCTCCTTGGCTCAGATCTCCAAGCTTGGAGCAATGTGGCAGACTTCTCTGGCTGAACTGGGCTGCTGTGTCCTAGTGGAAACCCTCCCAGCTGTCTGAACTGATGCCCTTGGTTTGTGGGTCCTGAACTCTGTTAGATAATCATCATTGCAATAGCTCTGTTCATTCAGCTCTCACAGTGGGTGGGCGCTGTTTTAATCACTTCATTCTCAGGACTTAGAAGTGGTACTCTCACTGCCTATGTCTTGCATTTGATGGAGCTGAGAAAGGTTAGGGAACTTCCCCAGCTGCCACAGCAGGGGCTAGGGCTGATGGATGTGAACACTGTCAGTCTGGCTCTAGAGTCCTGACTTTTTACTAGCATTTATGCTAAACTTTTGTCACTGTCTTTACCCTACTATGGACCTGATTCCCTTTTGTTGTAAATAACTTTTTTTTTTTTTTTTCTTTTGTGGTGTTGGGGATTGAACCCAGGGCACTCTACCCAGGGCTGAGCTATATTCCCAGATCATGTTTTTTTTTTTTTTTTTTTTTTTTTAAATTGAAAAAGTAATGCCTGCACCTCTTAAGTCCAACAGCATAAGAGTAGGAAATTCACTGAGCCTCCCTTCTATTCCAGACCACAAATAAGGTGTCACCCCAGAGAGCCAATGATGACACTTATTTTCTTTTGTATCTTATTAATGATATTCTGTGTGTATGTCTTAAGCACTCACTTTTCCCAAACAGGTATGTTACGGCTTTTACTAAAAAGATCTTAGATATGGTTACCCCCACATTCTTCACTCTCAGCTCTCCTTCAGAGACCAAAAAAAAAAAAAAAAGAGGCCCTGTTGCTTGAACTTCCTAGAGGCATTTATATCTACAGCCATTTTCTTCATCTTTTCTCTTCCAGTATCCAAAACACGTGCCTGTTTTCTTGTTCAAGGTTAATCCCTTTACCACTGCTCTTGACCCAGCCCTGTCCAATCAAGAATACCTCACTCTCTTCAGGCTCCATCTTCTTAGAGTCCTTGGATGTTTTCCATTATAAAAGAAAAAGCAAAAGGATAACCAAACAGCTCCCTTCCTCAACTTTTCCTTGACCCTTTACCCCCCTGAATACCTTGTTCTGCTTCTTACCCTTTTAGCCTCTTTCCATGAATTCATTGTTTTCATTTATTTAGTAAATATTTGAATGCCCTTTATGCTAATCATGGCACAGGTGGATGCAATTTGGTCCTTGATGTCAAGAGACCCACATTCAGTCTGTATGAGGAGGGGCGGTGGCAACCAACAGAATTCGCCAGGGTTACTAGGGAGTCCCTGTTGTGTAATCTTTAAGGACTCAGGCTCTGTTGACTTGGCTCCTGTGTTTTGATAGCTGTGTGACCTCAGTTAACTTTTACCCCCCCTTCAGTTACAAAAATGAGAACTACTATACTTAGAGGTTAGATAAGATGATTCCGTGTGCTGTAATGGGAGTTAACATGTAAGTCCCTTAGCTTGTTACCTCTTGTAGATAGCATTGATAAAGTGTAGGGTGTACTAGTAAAAGGGATTGAGCCCCCTCCCTTTGGTTCCTCCACTTGTCTTTGATTTTGTGATTTCTCTGAAATTGCTTTTTTTGGCAGATCAACAATTGCCAAACCCAGTAGCTGATGTTTTGAGCTTTGTCTTAACTTGATCCCCATCCTTGAAACCTTGACCATAAGAGTGCTCTTCTGATATTTGCTCACCCCTTTCCTACCTTTTAAAATTACTGTGTACCTGTACTACCTCTTTGATCTTCTCTCTTTCTTTGTCTCCTTTCAGCATGAGCTCATTCATTTTTTTAGCCTTTACTACCGCCAAGGTCAGTGCTGTCCAATAGAACTTTCTGAGATGATGAAAATATTATGTTCTTGTGAATCCATTTGGATAGCACTAGCTATATGTGACATGAGGATTTACTTCTGCAGACTAATGTGGACATCTTATCCTGGCAGAGGTCATCATCTTCATAGCCTTGGAACTATCCTCAATGATAGGTCTAAGGAAAACAACATTAACAATGTTAAAATCAGGAATAGGAGAATTATTTTCATATCCTGGGAGAGTTGCAGTTCTTGGCAATTTGTCCTAGGTTATTGGGGTAATTTCTAGATTTCCCATGCCTGTGGGTCTAACTACTGACTTCCCCAAAACCCTTGATTTGTTTATTTTGTGTGCTTGAATAGTGTAGTAATCAATGTGAAACTACTGTACTTTTGAAGTCTGATGCAGATATGCTTGGGTTATGCTAGAAAGTTATTGCTGAAGTTTCCTTTGGCATTGTTTGAAGATTGTCAAAAGCAGCTAGACTACAGTTACTTGAGCCTGTAGTTTGACTGTAGAAATTGATATATTCATAACCCAACTTGTGACAGAATATGATGTGCTGAAAGTTACTCTGTCACTGTACACAGGACAATTTTGGTACAGTATTGGGTTGCTTTGGATCTAGTCCCTCTTAGAGATTGATCTCCTTGTTCCATTGTTTGACAGCAGCAAAGTAAAGCATGAAGATGAGGAATCCTTGTCTCTTGTATTGCCCTACCAGGACAGTCACTGATGTATTATTATTATTGTTGTTGTTGTTGTTTGTTTTTTGAATCACCCAAAAAGGGAAAATAAGTGACCTAGATTACTTATATTCTGCTAGAATCTATTGGATGTATATTCCTTCAAGGCAGGTGCTGTGTTTTATAGGTCATTACATCTCGGGTCTAACAAGGAGGCTTGCTGGGCTATTTGTTCAGTGACTATATCCAACTTGGTGAATAGTTCTAAAAGAAGTATAAATATAACCCATTTATGGATAATACTGGAACTATGTAAGAGCTGGTATAGTGTTATTTTTCTAACTTTTTCAGATATTAACTTTGTAAATATGCAATATTTTTCACTCATTTTAACTGATAAAACAATTGAGGACAGTAATAGAAGGTACTAATCAAATTATGCAAGAAAACCTAATGACAATTTAGTTCTTAAAAGTTCAAACTGTATCAATACATTAACAGTTAAATTTTCTTAGCTATTACCCTATAATTAATTTCTGATGTTTTTTTTTTTCCTAGTAAATGTTAGAACATGGTTATTTTTGCGGCTTATGGTTATAAGGTTTGTGGTACTTTAATAAATGAGAAATTACAAAATAAGAACTATCAACTATATTTCTATTATGTACTTGAGGAAACAACTTAAAAAAAAAAGGGGGGGGGGACTAATGTTAATATAAGCCTGCCCTCATGTGGGACTAGAACCAAGAGCTGACAGCTGGCAGTCTCTCCTGTGTGTTTCTCTTTCTCTCTCCCTCTCCCTCTCTCTCTCTCTCTCTAGTCTCATTTTACTTCCCACTAGGCATTTGGTCCATTGTTGTATCTCTGCATAATAGGGCTTCCAGTGCTTATGACTTCATCCCACTAAGTATGAAGCCTTGCAGTTCCAGACATACACATATGTCCTTGGTCTGTGCTGGAGCAGAATCTGATTTTCATTTCTTAATCTCAACTCCAGGTTTCCAGGAGAATAAGGATTTGACTGGCTCTGTTTGGGTTTATATTCTGTGTAATCAGCTGTGGCCAGGGCTGGCACCCAAAGAACAGTCGGGACTGTTGGACCCACCTCTGCAACATACGCCCTCAAGGAATGCATGAGTCAGAAAAGCCAATAGGTGTCTACCATAGTATGTATGTGCATCTTTGGATGTTCCTTGATAGTAGTCTAAAAGACTCAGCTTAAAAGTCTCCCTAATTTAGTAGTCCCTAGCCCTGGTAGTCACCTGGTAGAGCTTTAGGATTATCCAGGGCAAGTCCTACCTTTGGGTATTCTGATTCAGTTGGTCTGGTGAATTAGGTATCTGTATATTAGGAAAGAAACACTTAGGTGATTCTCATGTGAAGTCAGATTGAAAATCACAACTGAACTAAAATGTTCCCTGTTCTATGGTAGGTGCAGGAATTAAAAAAAAGAGACAAGACATACTGCATGATCACCTGAACCAGGTTATGCCTGTGGGGATCTTAGTGGGAAGGAAGAGGGAAAGCTGAGGAGAGCCTCCTCAGTCCAGGTGTGTAGTCTGCGTATACTTTGCATGGCCTTCTCAGTTAAGTCTCCTACCAAGCCTCCCCACTTTACTTCCTGCCCCACTCCCTCCTTTGATGGCCATCAGAGGCAGATTCCAATTCAGTTGAGTTTGATCCTAGAACCCTACTGGCTGTTTCTGACCAATAACTGCTTTCGCCATGAGAGGCACACTTGTTGTAGGGAAGTTAGAGAACCTTCCTGAAGCTGGTAGTGTTTGAAGGGTAAACAGGAGGACATGTAGAATAACAGAGGCAGCCTGTGGCTCATCAGGATAGGGATGGGACTGGGCACTGTCTCAGTTGGAGTCCAGACAGGAAACTGGAACCATAGTAGGTCTATTTTATATAGGGTCACTTACAAAACTATTGCAAGGGGAAGGACAAGTTGGAGATATTGAAGTAACCCAGGGATTGGCAACTGCAAGAAAGAGAGGGATCCTCCACCACAGGAGCCTGGCTGGAGGAGGGGCAGCCAAGGCTGGTGCCAGACTTTCTGTGAGGGTCCCTGAGGCCCAGCTCAGATATGGCTTGAAGAACTATGCTGTGTGCAGCTCTCTGATGGAGGATGACGCTGAAAGTTCTGAGGACTCTCAGGTTATTTATTTATTTTTAAAAATTTTTTTAGATGTTGGTAGACCTTTGTTTTTATTTTTATTTATATGCGGTGCTGAGAATCCATCCCAGTGCCTCACACATACTAGGCAAGTGCTTTACCACTGAGCCACAATCCCAGTCCCCAGGTTATGTTTAAATGGTTGTAAATCAGTTTTTCTGATCTTCCTTTCTCTAAACAAATTCACTCTACCCCTCAGACTAATTCTGTGTTAAAAACTAGTTAACAGAATTAACTGTCCAAATATTGCCCAGTGGTTCTCAGTGTTTTGGGAGTATTTCTAATACATACCTTCTAGTAAATGACTGGCTCACAACTTAACAAGCCACTTAAAGGGCCTTGAAGTAAATGATTATTTGAGTATAGACCTTTCTCTTGCATCATGTAATTGTTTAATAAGCCAGTTTGACCATTACATACTGTTTAAGTTGATAATTTATAAAATGTAATTACAAAATATGTTACTACTCATTTAGAATAAAAGCCCATGTTCTGAAAATGGTCTGGTACTGATCTGTCTCCTTCTCCTGACTGCAGGAGCCACACTGGTAACCTTTTTCCTTGAACACCAGGCAGCTCCTTCCTAACAGCTTTGTTCTGGCTGTTCTCTCTTGCTCCCTGCCTCCATCCCTGTGCCCCCACCATATGCACAGAGCTAACTCTTTATCTTATTAGCAACTCTTTGCTCAAGTGCTACTTTCTCAGTGAAACCTAGGGCTATCCCAATTCCCAGTAATTAAAATTGCAACCTGCAAACACTTCCACCCTATATTCCAGGCTTCCCTTAGTCTACACCAGTTTTCATTTTTATCAGGGTACTCATCCCCTTTCAGTATCCTCTGTAAATTAACTTGTGTTACTTGTTTTTATTACCTGTTTTTCCAGTGGAAATTTCCTCTAGGACAGATATGTTTTATTTATTCACGTATGCCTTTTCAAGAATATACTAATATTTAATATGTGCACAAATGGATATTTTAGGAATCTCAATCTGTAAAAAGAGTGGATTCTGTATTGCAAGTTTTATCTGAACCATGGCTAAAAAATTGACTTTGGTTTTAGATCTTTGCTATAATGTTTGCATGTTAATTAGCATGTATTTAAGCATGCATAATTAGCAGGTAGTCTTTCAACCACCATGAAATACCTTGTTATGGTGCTTATTACACTGTCTTGGATTTTGGTTATTTGCTTGCTTATCTTGCAGTTCTTTGTAAGGTTCTAGGTTAGAGACTGGGTACTCTTCATATTTAATATAATGTCTTGCACATGTTGGCTCCCTAATTATATTGTGTAGTAGGAAAAAAATTAGGATTATGAAATGGGTCTTTCTTGAAAAATCCTTTTTTTCCCCCCTTATTTTGGCATTACATGCTCATTTACAATAAGGGATTATCAAGTGGTAATGAAAGTGGTGAATAGTATTTTCCTTAACTTTCTCAAGATAGCATGATATCATTTACATTTACAATAAAGAAAAATGATAGATTTCTTTTATCTCCACCATTAGTACGTGTCATAAAATAGAAAAATAAAGCTAGGTCAATATATTATTGTTGCCACAGAAATTGAATTTGTGTCAAAAGGATTTGTGCTTGTGATGTAGTGATTCGTATATTTTTCTTGGAATTAAGTTTCTAGCAGGTGACAACATCAATAATTCACAGAACCAAGGAGCTTTTTGAGATTGGTTAATTTATATATGTGAATTAGAAAACAAATGAATAATGTGCTTAATATATTCTGACATACTTGAAAATGTGCACTAAAAATCCAGCCTATTTAAGTCTGTGCTCACGGTATTCTTTTTCAGTTTTTCATTTTTTTACTAACATAATTTTGTTTAAAAAGGAACTTATTTATATTTTCTGTTCAGTGTGAAAAGTATTATCCCTAGTAACTGTAAAAAAGCATTTCTTATTGTAAAAACAAATATGTGTATTGTGTAAGACTGGGAAAATATATGAAATTATGATAGAAGTCCCTAATTCCACAGCCTAGATATATAAAGTTAGCAATTGTTCCTGTCTTATTTTTTCTATAAATGCATGCATTAGTATAGAGTTGGAATTATATTTCACATGCTATTTTAAGTGCATTTTTTTTTCATGTAATATTGTAAACATTTTGCCATGTCATTTTAGTCCATTATGGCAGGACTATTGAAGCCAAGTATTGAGCCCACATCTCCAGCCTAGCTCCCTACTTAACCTAACCTGATCCTTGTCTTTCACAATAATCAGGTGAAGTATGTTTTCCTTCATTACAATGAGGCTGGTGGTCAGCAAGAGGGCCTTTGGCAGCTCTCCCCTCTAGCCTGTCCATTATGTAATAATGTCAGGAACTGCACTTGGGCAAACATCTGACAAGAATAGTGTGAGGAAGTAGTCATCTTTGTTATTGATATTTGTAGAACTTGAAAACATGTTGTGACTAGGCAGTTATGGTCAGATGTATGTCATTGGGCCATAAACCTATACTTGTGAGAACGTGCTTACCTTTCTGGGGTCACCTATCTACTTTCAGCTTCCTGTCAAGTGAGCTCTAGGGATGAGAATCCCTGCCACCTTCTGCTTTTCTAGCTCATTCTAATAACCTTCTTTCTCACTGCCCTACCTCATTTTTGTTGTGTGGGCAGAGCGAGCCTTTCATGCAGCCATACTGGGACTTATTTAATCTATCCCATCTTTTGGGAAATTTAAGGTTCATTTCAATTCTAGCTCCTTAAAGTAATGCTGTAGTGATACCTATTTGTATATGAACCGTTCATTGTATTTCTTATTTCCTAAGTGTGGATTCTAAAAGTAGAATTACTCAGAGTGTGAAAAATTTTTTACAAATTTTGTTTTGATTCTAGGAGCTCTGCAACCAGCATAATTCTCTTTGTGGCAAATATTTACTTTATAGCATTCTCCAGATGAAATGGATTCTCTTACCCTAGAACTGAACCCATTCGTAAAGTGAGTCAAAGGTTTGAATTGCTTTTCCCTGGATATGTTGTAGAAGAATTTTTGATCTGATAGTATAGATTTAAAGAACTGGAACAGCTGAAGAGAAAATCTTAAAATAGGTTTTAAAACTGTTCTAGAATTAGCCATTATATTTTTAGTTCATGTTACCTCAACTTTGAATGAGTTCATTGAAGGAAAAAGGATGTTGGAATTAACATTGGAGTAAAGATGACTTATTAGGTGCATAAGCTAGGGGAGAGTTCCAAGAAAAATTTGTTAGTTGGCATTTCTAGAGTGGTGGTTCTTTCCTAGAAGGTATGATGCAACCTTTTGATCCCTTGAAAATCTTGTGTGTTCTCGTTAAAATATATGTTTCTCTCCTGTGGACACTTGAATGATGCCTCCTTTTGGAAGCTTATCTTTTTCTTTTTTTAAAAATGGTACTGGGGATTGAATTTAGGAGCACTCTACCACTGAGCTACAAGTCCAGCTCTTTATGTATTATTTTTTATTTTTAGACAGGGTTTCCCTAAGTTGCCTTGAACTTGCAGTCCTCCTACCTCAGCCTACCCAGTAGTTGGAATTACAGCTGTGTGCTACTGTGCCTGCATGCTATCTTTCCTGACAAGTCTCCTTTCACTTAATTGGGATTATGGAGAAGGAAGGTGTGGATTCCTCCAAGTGTCACAGTGGAGAAGCCAGGGTAAGGCCTTGGTGATTGTCTTTCTTAGGTAGAAAGGATTATAGTTTTGAATGAATGATTAAAAGAGTCTGGAGAGCTTTTCTGAATTCTCACTTGTTCCTAACATTTCACTTTTTTCTCCACATGGACTAAAAAAGTGCCCCTAACCACATAAAGGGCCAGTCAACTTAAAAGTTTTTCTTTGTTCTCAAAGAGCTAGCTCCACTCTTGTCCTACAGGGTAGGAAAGCTTCAAGTGCTATTTTTGGATCTTTCTGAGATGTTAAATTCAGGGCTCTTGAAGAATATTTTCACATCAGTGTGTTTTGTAGTTGCCTGGGAAATGACCCTTAGAGTCTCTAGGTATGTTTAGTGTCATGATTAGAAGTGGAGTAGTTTACATTTTTATGGTCCTTATAATTGGTGTTGACATTAAGCATACAGGTGTATGGACCAGAAGTTATGAGGTTGAAGTATGTATTCATAAGTTATTGGTGAAAAGGAATGGTTTGGACTTAAAAAATGCAATTAGCACTTTAACATATCATCAATAGCAGATCCTGATTAGAAAAAGACTGATTCTTTCTTCCCCTTCAATTTTAACTTTGCCATATCAATAACCTGTCATTTGCTTATTTTTGTTAATCAAATAGTGTCATATCATACTATCAAAGTATGAATAATCTTCAATATTTAGCTACTAAATATATATTTATGAGATTATTAGAAATAGGCCATTTGAATAAAATGATGCACTTGATAATTCTTCCTGCACATCAGAAGCTTGTCAGATTCCTTTGTAACTACTAAGTGCTGCCTGACTTGCAATAAGTAGTTACTTACTGCATTTATAAAAGGACAGTAGAGCCTATCCCAAATATACCAATTCCTTATCTTCTTTGAAATCCTCTTGTATATCTTATCTATACCCTTCATATGACTTGTTTCAGGGACATCTGTCTTTTAAAGTAAGTCATATGATGAGGAATTCATATAAGAGCAATCTGAGGAAATGTTTAATGGTTAATAGGGGTGGAGTGTTGGAACAGAATTTTTCATGTGGTCCTGGGAATGGTTCAGTAGCAGTACCAGAATGCCCTTTAGGCATTGGGTTCCTAAGTCCCACCTAGGTCTACTGCATCAAAATTTTGAGAGGCCCAGGCCTTGTAATCTGTTTCTTTCAAAGTAAGTCTTGGTGTGATTTTTGTTCACACTGAAAAAATGAAAACTAGTTGGTCTAGAGGATATTGGTTTATGAAAATTGTACCTGAATCAGGTGTTTGGAGGCTTCCTCTTGCAGGTTTCCCTCCTGTTGGGAATCCCTCCTAACAACCTAGGCAAATGATGCAAACTTAAGTGAATTAAATTGTGTCTGGCAAATTATTTTAAAATATCATCATACTTGGCTGTGATGGCAAAGATAAATTAATCCAAGCCCTTGAGGTTGACACTTGGTGGTGGTTGTGTTCCTAATAACATCAGTGGACAGATTTTTTGCTTCACAGATCTGGTTGTTCACATGTGCTAACCAATGAAAGAAAACAAAATTTGCTAAAAATCTGGGACAATAGCTTTTTCATTGCATGTTGGCCTCAGGGGTTTGTATGCTTCTTTGTATATTATGTAATTTATCTGTCTTTGTTATTTACTTGCAGACCAAGTTGATGGGGGAGTAACTGTGTCTTCATACCTCTTGATATTCACAGCATCATTTAGCACAGTGCTCTGAAAGCTCTAAATCTATTTTTTGACAGTGTACACTGTCTTCAATAAAAAGTTTTGATGCATTGCTTAAATGGGAATATAGAGGCCTATGTTCTGTGTCTCTAATCCCCCCCATTTCTATCTTCTTTTGAAGAAAAATCTATAAAGGCTCTTTTTTTCTCTTTGAATTCCACAGTGACCCTTTTGACCATTCGTCCTAGGAATTGTCATTAGCAGAAAACATTGTTACCCATCTATATGTGGTGCTCCTTACTTTTTAGGGAGAAAAATAGAATTATCAAGTTGAATGTAGGATCATAGGAAGAAGGGTGAGTTTCTGACTTAGGGAAAGAGCCCCAATGTCTTTTAGTTAGTACCATACCTTAACCACATCCCAGGGGTCCTATAGACAGAACTATGTGTATTTTAATGTCACCATTTTATTGTATCCCAATGCCATAAAGCATTAATAGCACCTATGGAGTCATAGGCCAGGTAGCATAACTAAATGTCACAAAGTCACATTAATATGTCTAAAGCTATATGTTCTTAAATTTTTCTTCTTTGTGGGCAAAATAACACTAAAAAGTTGCTATCAGATTATTATTTTTATTCCTGGTTGCTTCCATTAATAATCATGACATTTTCCTTTTTGGAGTGGCTGTCAGCAGATGCTACTCATGAACTGAATAGATGTGTGCAGTTCCTCTTTCCTCCAACTGGAGGAGAGTAAACCATTGCTGGTGGCTATAAAACAGAAGTACTTCATTTCTTAAGTGTCTTTAACCAGACATTTAAACAGTACTCAAGTACCAGTATAAAAGCAGTATTTTGTGTTATAAATTTTTTTTCCATTTTAAAATTAAGGATGTTAGCTTCATAGTTTTAAATCACAGAAGGCCAAAACCACACAGAATTGTCTGAAGATTTTTATGTTGGTCATTCTCTTGCTGCTTCTCAGTCATTTCAACTTAATGGATGGTCTTCATTTTATTTGTGTATAAGCCAAACAAGCAAGGCCTTGAGATAATGTAAATTCTCTATTGATAAACTTGAATTTAATATTAAAATTCAAACATCCTACAGAAGGCTGCCAGTTGATATAGCCTTTAGGCTTCTTCACTAAGTAGTTAGTGCTTATTTCTTTTTCCTTCATTTTTTGGTAGACTTGTTGGACACTACAGTTTTTAGGGGAAATTATTCTGCTTAGATCTATTCAGATGAACATGTTTTTAGTGTTTTTTCTCCAAACTATTATTTATATTACTTGCTTAAGTTACATGGTAAAAGAAAACGAAGCAGTTCTACCCATTTTTAGAAAAAGTTTCCAATCAACATGTTATGTGGTGACAACTAGGAATGGTGACATCTTTGGGTCAAGACAAGGAAGAATGGGCTCTGGTTCTATGGATTATCTCCAACAAGAATATGACACACTGGCCAGCAGAAGCCATGCTAATACTGAGCCTTTAGCCCTGGGCACAGATACTGAATCTCTTCTCTGAAGCTAGCATATCAAGTGAAATAACTTTTAAGTTTGAAAATGAACCCCAAATAAGTTTAAAAACCATGCTCTTGACATATTCTCCATTCAAAATTTACATAAAACATGCTTTTTCACTATAGTAGCCTAGATACTTTTTCTTCACATAATCCACCATATAGCTCCAGATAGACTCTTCTGCTTCAAGATGTAAACATAGGAAAAAAAAAATAGCAACAGTGGTATTGAAGTTTTTGAAGCTTACATCTCCAACCATGTGGCGGCTACTTAGCATGACCCTATTTTTTAACTTCATTGTAGTGCAAGTTAACTACCTTGTTAAAAAGAAACACTCTACCACTGGCACCTGTGAACAGAGTGGAGATGAATTCTGAGTTGTTGGTTAGGGTTGTGTCACAGTTTGAACAAGAGAACAGATGGGTACCACCAATATGATCAAGGAAATTCTTCCCATTTTGATAGCTGAAGTTCTAAGAACTCTGACTGGTAGTGAGATGGGTGTTGCCAGCCACTTTAATCCCTTCAGCAGAGAGGAAGGCCTTAGCCCAGTGGAGTCTCCAGGTTTAGGAAGGCCTTGGCCTGCCTCTCCCTGGTTGCTCCTCAGCTTCAGTCACTGGGTGTGATTCTGCCCTCAGCAACCCTTGACCCAGACTGCCTCTTCTGCTGGGCCCCCTTCCCTGCTCACCCCATCTGATTCCAATTCTTCTTCCACTTGGCACCCATGCCTCCCAGAAGCCACAGACCCAGGGCTGTTTCTTTAAGTTTGCTTGTGTGTAACCAACTACGTGGGCTTTATTCTTTAGACAGCTAAATCTTGAAAAGTATTCTGTTTTGATATAGAAAGAAATTTCTCAGATTAACTTTTTCGCTGCTGTTAGCCAATACCTCCAGTTCTTTCTTGGATCCTTGAATTCACTGTCATTTCCTGGCCTAACTGGCTTCTCTCCTTGGCAGTGCGAATCGATAGGTGTTTTCCAGAAGAGAGGGAATAATGAACTTGACTGTAGCTTCTTGCTTTCTTTTCCTTAAACTGTTATACTTTTCACACCTATATCCCTTTGAGTTTTCTTTTTCCTTGTTAACTACCACTTCATTATATTCTATTGGGATTATCACTTTTTGTGTGTGTGAAATATATTGTGCAGTACTCTGTAAGTTGTAACAGGAGTTCTGTGTGCCAGTACAGTCTTGAGAAACAGATTAAGCCTTAAGCGAATTAATTGAATCCCCTTAGAGGTTGGAAACACAGTGAGATAGTTGTAAAAATTAAAACAAATGAACCTGAATGTGACAAAAATGGAACCTTATGTTGCCTTTTTACATAGGAGTGACTGCTTGTTTCAGAAAATTGAGTACCATTTTAATTTAAAAGATGGTCCAATTTGAGGTCTTTGAAGATGTATACAAATGTTTCTCTTGGATGTTTACATCTTCTAGATTTTATGTAATTTTTGTTTTCTATTTTCTTTTTTTAAATATATATTTTTAGTTGTAGATTGACACAGTGCCTTTATTTTGTTTATGTGGTGTTGAGGATTGAACCCAGTGCCTCACGCTGCTAGGCAAACCCTCTACCACTGAGCTATGGCCCCAGCTCCTCATTTTTTATTTTCATATCTGTGACTTGTATGCAGTTTTTGTATCATAAATCTTGCATGGGCCCTATTCTCGTTTATCTTAAAATTTTTCTTTCATTGCATGCATTGCATGCCCCCTTTAAACATCATTTTTTGTGGCATTTTCTTGAAGCAGCTTATTTGTATTGATCTTTGGGAATATTTCATTAGTGTAAATATTTTCACTTTACTTATACTCTAGAAGGATGTCAGTTTCATACTTTGACTTCCTTGACATTACCTTTTAAGCATTAGAACGTTGGCATACTACTGTTAGAACTTAGCTACATTCCTTTTTTCACAGGAGCTTGAAATGACCTCTTACAGGAGTGATGAGTTGTGATTGGGGTGATAACCTCCAATTGTAGAGTAACGAGAGATGTAGTTAACCAAATGCAATGGGCTGGAAACCTTTATTGGCACATAGAGTAAGTATGCAGGCAGAGGCAGGAAAGGGAGCCCCGTGCAGGCATTTTCCTCTGTGTTGGTGTTTTTTTGCTTCCAATTTGAGAGTTCTGTGGGTTTGGGTTTAATTGTGATAATGGTCTCGGGAGTGACATGGGCTGTAAGTGCCTTAGGAACATCAGTCTTGCTAAGGATGGTGTGCATATTTGTTCATTTCAAAGGCTGAAAATAGTGTTGATAAAAAACACATTCTAGGGCTGGAGATATAGCTCAGTTGGTAGAGTGCTTGCCTCGCCAGCACAAGGCCCTGGGTTTAATCCCCAGCACTGCTCCCCCCGCCAAAAAAAATTCTATAGCCCAACATTAGACACACATAATCAGTCCTGTGTTATTATTTCTTTATTCCCATATCAGAGTGGATGTGGCTAATGTCATTAATTAGGTCCATTCTCTTTGGTGTATATAAAGTTCATTTTAGGTTTTTTCCCTTTTCTTCCTTTGTGTTCAAA
The DNA here is from genome assembly GCA_020662805.1 of Glaucomys volans. Taxonomy (NCBI): domain Eukaryota; kingdom Metazoa; phylum Chordata; class Mammalia; order Rodentia; family Sciuridae; genus Glaucomys; species Glaucomys volans. The sequence continues at coordinate 214,162 of JAJEJO010005679.1, read as the reverse complement.
GAAGGAACATCTTGATGAAAGAAAAGAATTTGTAGTAGTGATTTACACTGTACAGATTTTTAATTGGGCTCATCATTGAGGTAGAGTCATGAACATAGAGATACTTCAGTGTACAAACTTGAATGACAAATTTCATTCCATTTCAGAAATGTGGAATTAACAATGTGCTACTATGTTAGATGATGATTGTTAATTCCTGTCCTTTTATAATTATGAAGGAATAGACCTGATTTCCCATTTAGAAAATATTTGACCCTTTTTCTACTCTTTGAATGATCTGATGCTCCAATGAATAAGGAAGGATAAACTGGTAACTGATTACAGCTACTTAAATATAAAACTTTTCCCTACTCCTACAATTATAAAATGGATTTTTTTCCCTAAATATTTTTTTCTTTTGAACTGTGCTTTGTGGGAAAGCACAGCTCAAAAGAAAAAAATATTTAGGGAAAAGCACATACTAATGATAAATGAAAAGTTTTACTGTTCTATAATATGAAATTTTCTGAAAATCATATTTAAATCTTTATCTGTATCATGTTCTGTCTGTATATTTAATGGTAATTAATGTGATTGGGAAATATATTTATTGTACTACAGGTTTCAAATTTGTGAGGTTCATAAAACCAAAAAATTTTAACAAACGTTTGAAACTACTGTGTGCATAGTAACTTTTGTCCATCTCTTTTTGAGAAAGAGATTAAAACAACATATAATGCATTTTTATTAGACTGTCAGGAAATTAATTACCTTCAAGTTAGTATTGTAGACTTTCAAATATCATCTATTAACTAAAATAAAACACTGTTGTAAATTACTCATCTTTTTTTTTTTTATTTGCAGCATTTAAATATTAGGACACTGACGGATGATATGGTAAGGTTATCCTCAACATTTCTTTTGTTATGAATGTTAACTAACTACATAGTGCTCATGGTGTTAACTCCTTTGAAATTGCTAAAAACTGATGTATTGTGAATGTACTGTTTATAGTTCTAAAATAAGAGGCAATACTGACAAAATACATTAAGTTGTTGTGTTTAAGTTGAGTAAGGGAATAGTCAATATGTTAATTTAAAAAATTTGTTTAATTACAAATTGTTAGTCAACTTTGAATCATTCAAATCAGCTCTTATTCTTTGGTGATGAATTGCACACTTCAAAAAGAGGTAGGAAAAAAATCACTAGAGACGTGTCAGCTTTTCAGAAATATGTAGTTGCTAATTAAAGTAAAGCAGACTAAAATATGCATATATTTTAGAAAATTCATTTAAAAATAGAACTAGGCATGTCCTGAATGTGTATGTTCTTCATGTTGTTAATAATAGAGTCTCTCTTAGGTAATTAATACCTTAAAGCATCATTGCAGATACTTGTAATGCAGATACTAGCTTATTTGTTTTTCTGAGAAATGCATTTTTGAATATAATTCATCGTTAATGGTAAAGAAATAACAAGAAGAAGAACAACAAAGACCAAATAAGCAATATTATCACAATGTGTAAACATGACATAGAGGTAAAAGCATAGCACTCCTTTGACCAGATCTGGGAATTCAGCTTTACTATGTGTTAAGCATGAAGTAGAGTACCTGCATCATATTAAGCACTCAAGCTGTTAGCACCCCTGGTACCAAAGTGCTGTCTTTGGCCTCTGGGTAAGGTGCACATGTAAAGGTGAATGCGACATATATCTTGACATGATTGATTAAAAAAAATTAGAATGTTGATGTTTCCCTCTGAATTGTGTCTAAGAAAAGGATATTTATGTAAAATGTTCTGAATAGCATTTGTTCACATTAGTTACTTGTTGCTTAACAGCAGGAATGTGCTCTGAGAAGTGCATTGTTAGGAGATTTCATTGTGTGAGCATCATAGAATATACTTAAACAATCTAGATGTTGTAGCCTATTACACATTTAGGCTGTATGTTGTATACCATTGTATATGTAGTCCACTGCTGAATGAAATGTCGTGTGTGATTGCACTCGTATTTAGAAGCAATAGTGATATGGAACATTTAGATAGGCTACATAATTATTTCTCACCTTGCAAGGCAGACGTTTTTAGTTTATAGCTGAGGATGTTGAGGCTGAGGTGGTATGCCCAGTTGGCAAGTGGTGCAACCATAGCTCAGGTTTTGTTCCAGGTAGTTCCAAGTCCTGTACACTTACTGTGGTGACTTATCCCAGTCTCAAATGGTTTCTTAGGGTCAATAATAAAACTATTGCAGTTTTTGTTTAAACTTTTATGAGAACATGCTACCATACAATGATACATTTATCATAGCTTTATTAAGATATGAGACACGTAGCATTCAATTTGCCCACTTAAAGTATTTAATTTAGTTCTTAGTATATTTTCAAGAGTAATCCAACCACCATTACAATCAGTTGTAGAGCATTTTCATCATCCTCAAAACAAAGCTTATTCCCTTAAAATGACATTTTAGTCAGTTTTGGCTGCTTAGACTAAAGGACCTGACCAGAACAATTTTAGGGAAGGAAAGGTTTATTTAGAGGCTCACAGTTTCAGAGGTCTCAGTCCTTAGAAGTCCAGCACCATTCCTCAGGGCTTCAGGTGAAGCTGAACATCACAAGGAACAGTGTGGCAGAGGGAAGTGTTTTATACAATGATAAGGAAGCAGAGAGACTCCACTCTTCAGATACAAAGCATATACCCCAAAGCCATGTCCCCAATGCCTACCTCTAGCTGCATCCTACCAGCCTTCAGTTACCACTCATTTAGTCCCTATCGGGGGATTAATTCACTGATTGGGTTAAGACTCTCAAAACCAATCATTTCTCCCCTGAACTTTCTTGCATTGTCTCACACCTGAGCTTTTGGGGGACATCTCACATCCAGACTATAACAAATGTGTTCATACTTCTCATTTTCCCTCTGCTCACCCAGCTCCAGGTAACTTCTAGTCTATTTTCCATCTCTATGCATTTGCCTGTTTTGGAAGTTTTACATAAATGAAGTCATACAGAATATGGTGGTAGAGTGAGTACAATAGGCTATTCCAGAAACCATCTTGCTCTATCTTATATGAACAAGTGGGTTCCTCCTCATTGAAGACTTTATTTCTTTCTCCATCCTGTTACCACTCCTTACCTCTACCCTTCTCCTTGCAACCGCCCTTGGTAAGGTCTGTACTTTGGGCACCTAGTAGATATTTTTAGCACTTCATCATTTATCTGACTTTCTCATTAGTTTAAACCTTTTGAAGGTAGGGACATTGTGTTGTTAATACTTCGAGCACCTAGCATGTTGTCTGGCACTAGTAGTAATCCTTTCAGTGTTTGTTTTTGAGGCCTCTGACTACCTGCATGCCTGGTGACTGGGCCTTGCCCTGCTTTCATCTTAGGTGCATGCATGACTGTCTCTCCTGGATTCCTCCCTGGCCATCTTCACATGGGCTTGTTGAGTGAAGTGCAGTCTCCTCACTTTTGCTGTTCTTTTCTGATCTTGTTTTTAGCTTGTCTCCTGAGCGGGATCAAGCACGTAGTCTAGTTCTGCAGCTGGGTCTGTTGTCAAAGAAATCTGAAAATTAAGCATGGCTATTTTGGACTGGAGATACCAAAGAGTAGATTCTTCATTACTTGCTGTTGACTGATGCAGTGTGGGAAGAGTGTTGGATTTAGAATCAGAAGGATCTTGGTGAGAGATAGAACTTCCTACTAGGTAGCTCTGTGACCTTTACAAATCCATAATTTGGTTGTTCCCTTATTTGCATTAAAGCAGGACTAATCTTCTTTCCCTTCCTCATAGGGGTTTGATGAGTTTCATTTAGGCTGAAGTATATTGAAGTGTATTTAGACTCAGTTCTGTTCCTTTTTACCCCATTTTACAAACATTTCTTGATATGTGGACAGAGAGGTGGTGTGACACATTTGCAACTGAGCCTTGCAGGAAATGTGTGCTATGGATCAATGTGGAGCTGTGAGAGAGAAAAGTATAGCTGGGTATTTTGAGGACTCTTTAAACTATTTATGGTGTGTTAGAGCCCAGGGAAGCATTTGCCATTGGTGCTTCGAAATGTACTAGCAGTATGTTTTCTAATTAAAGTCTGCCACCCCCATAACATACACGTTCCATCTATGTTTTTCATTTAGAATTTCTTAATGTGAATAGCCATTTTGGCAGAACTTGAGAAAAGGCATATAAAAATAGTTCTGCTGTAGTCACAGGTTTGAATAACAGTATTTTAGAAACATTAAATAGGTGCCTCATGGGACGCATGAACGTTAAAAACCCATCTCTTTAAGTTATTTCATTAAAGGTCTGCAAATTGTCTCATTTCAAGTTTTTTTCTTGAATTATTGTCAGAATTGAATTTCACAGGATAGTCTTGTTACAAAAGATCACTATAGTGTTGGGATCTCTAGGCCATATGATAGATATTGAGCAGTGAGCATTCTCTCTGTTTAAGGTGCAGTTTATCACCATCCATCCTGGATACCTGGGTTGGGAAGGAGGTTTTCCTCAGAGGCACAGATTGGGAGGAGGGAGAACAGGAGGAGACCAGTTTGAGAAAGTAAGTTGGATGAAACCGAATGTGGAGTTAACAATGCTGAATTATCCATCAAAGCATCCCTGAGTGTTTTTGGAGCTTAGGAATTATTTTGACTTGCTCTTTTCTCCCTCGTCCCTCACAAGCATTTGTCCATGGTGCAGTATTCCTACTGATCTTCATCTCTTTTATGCCCCTGTAGCCAACATTACTGCTAGCCTCTTTTGGCCTACAGCAATGGTTTTCAGACTTTTTTTTTTTTTTTTTTTTTTTTTTTGACTAGAACCCACAGTAAGAGGTAGCATTTTATTTGATAGCCTAACCCACAAAAACCTACAAACTGGGTCTTAGTTGAAAACAACATTTTTATGACCAATATTTAATGTTTCAAGCATAATGAACTCTGGTCTTCTATTTCTTTCCACTTTTCTTCACTACTCTCTCATTACTTAAAAAACAAAACAAAACAAAAAAACCGGTGGTGATCAAATCCACTAAGTGGATTTCATGACCCACAAATAATAGCTGTAGCTTTTTCTAGCAAATGTTGTCCTGCATTGGAATTACAAAGTCATGAGGTCTTTCCATTAGTGTCTGTTCTTTATCGCATGGAGGAAAGTTAGGTTAGAGGGACAGCTCTGCCTCCTACTGGCTTGTATGACTTTGTATAAGTTATTTGGCTTCGAGTTTGATATCCCTGTTTATGGGAATTGTTCAAGGGACAAGTAAAAAATACTTAGTAAACCATACATTTAAAATAGTAACAGTAGGATTAGTAATGTTCACTTTTTAATTGAGGCATGGTTTGCATACAATGTAACATACCCGTTTTGAGGATACAGTCTGAATTTTGACATGTATGCAATTATGTGTGTGCTAGTCATGATACAAAGCATTTCATTATCATGCCCCCTCTTCACCCCCGCAGTTCCCTCTGTGCCCCTTTGCTGTTGATTCCCCCCCATCCCCATGGCACTGACAATCTGTTTTCTGAACTGCAGTTTAGTTTCTAGAATTTCATATAAACAGGATCACACAGTGTGTTTTCTGGCTCACTGGTAAAACTACAACTGGTTGGGTTCTTTACGGTTTTTGGCTGTTATGAATGAAGCTGCTGTGGGTTTTTCTAAGGAGTTTCTTCATTTCATCTGGGTTGTTGAATTTATGGAGATTAAGGCGTTTCTAATATTTCCTTATTCCTTTAATGTAGGATCTGTATTGATGCCTTCTTTTCCAAAATAGATATAGATAATTAATGGCTTTTAATTTTTCCTTGTTTCATCTGACTAGAGGTTGTCAATTTTATTCATCTTTCAGAGACCCAGCTAATTTTCAATATAGTTCATTTGTTTCCATTTATTTATTTTATCTTCATTATTTTATTCCTTCAATTTTTTCATGGTTTTTAAAGATAGAAGTTTAAAACATTGCTTTGAGACCTTTGCTAATGGAAATTTATAGTGTAAATTATTTCTGAGAACTGCTTTAGCTTTGTCCCACAAATTATGGGATGTCTCCATTTTTATTCCCTTGAAAATTGTATAATTACCTATTGATTTCTTCTCTGATCTATGGACATATGTTTTGGTATGTATTAATTCTCAAATATTTGGGATTTTCCTGCTGTTTTTCTGTACCTGAATTGTAATTCTCCTGTGGTCAGACTATAGTTTGTGTGATTTCAGTCTTTCCCAATGTAAGTCTTGCCACATGTCCCAGAATGTGGCCTATCTTGGTGAATGTTCTCTGTGTGTTTCTGCTTTTGTTGGAATTTACTATCTGTAGATAGTAAAGAGGTCATGATGGTTGATAGTGTTCACATTTTCCATATCCTTATTGATTTTTTGTCTCCTATTCTGAGTATTACTGAGGGAGAAGTGTTGAAGTCTCCAACTATAATTTTGCATTTTATTTATGTCTCCTTTCAGTTCTATCAGTTTTTGCTTCATGTATTTTGAAATTTTGCAGTAAAGTATATATAGTTGCCCTTGGGCTCACTGGGGTATTGGTTCTAGGATCTTTGCAAATACCAAAATTCATGGATGCTCAAGTTCTTTATATAAAAGGATGTAGTATTTGCATACAATTTTCACACATTCTCCCATATACTTTAAATCACTCTTAGATTACATATAATACTTGATGCAATGTAAATTCTATGCGAACAGCTGTTTTACTATATTGTGTAGGGAATAATGACAAGACTAAAATATTTGTACATGACATGTTCAATATAGACCCAGTCATACAGATGCAACTATTGTAGGCCTAACTACATTTTGCATCCAAGGTAGCTTGACTCTGTAGATGTGGGGGTGCTGACTATATGCATTTAGGATTGTTGTGACTTGTTTAGTATTATGAATGGCATTTTTTTTTAATATTTTTTTTTATTTGCTTATTGATTCATTGAGCACAAATGGAGTACAGCTATTGTGCATTCATACATGTACCCAGGGCAATGATGTCTGTCACACATTCTGTTAATATTCTTACCCCCCTACCCTCGACCCCACCCCCCCCTTCCCTCTATTCTTTCTTTTATTCTTCCTCCCTTCTTTGCCCCCCCCCCCCCCCCCGCATTATGCCTCATCATTCCTTTATCAGAGAGACCATTCGGCCTTTGGATTTTTGGGATTGGCTGATCTCAGCATAACAGTCTCCTCCAACATCATCCATTTACCTACAAATGCCATAATTTTATTTTTTTTTATGGCTGAGTAATATTCCATGGTGTATATATACCACAGTTTCTTTAGCCATTCATCTGAATGGCATTTTTTTTGTCCCTAGTAGTAATCACTTGTTTTCAGTCCTTGGAAATTCACTAGATTTATCTACTCTACTTGATACATTTGCTGCTTTCTTGAAGAACAAATGTTTTTTGGCTTTTGGGATATCAAACTTTTTGATTTTCTGTACCTCTCCTGCTTCTTTTGTGTCCCGTGTGTGTGTGTGTGTGTGTGTGTGTGTGTGTGTGTTTCCTTTGCCTTTCTTCCACTATTGTGATTTCTTTTCTTCTGAAGCTATGGCTTTTCTCTGAATATGGTGCTTTACTTGGATGATGACCTCTGAAGATTGCAAGTGCCACTTATGCCACTGTTTCTGACCTTTACCTCCAATGAGACATATTCATCATTGGCCTAATGGTTGCAGTCACATGGATGTCACATTTTTACTAGAAACTGTACATGCCCAAGCTAAAAACTTTCTTCCTCAACTTTTTATTCCTCTATTTTCTTAGAAGGTAGCTTTACCCTTATGTGGTTTCTTTGTGGTTATTTCTTGACCCTGTCCCTCTAAATTCTTTCTGAGTGCTAGGGTCATCATTTTTCTCCTCTGAACTCTTTAATAGCCCCTTGTTGCTCCCTAAAAAGCTTGCTTCCTGCACAGCAATCAGAGTGACCTATTTAAATTGTGTACCTGGTTATGTTTTCCCTATTTGAAACTGCTTATTTGCATCTTTTACCCATAGATTGGAACTGTGGCCTTTAATATGGTATGTGAGCCCTCATGGGAGAACCCTCCTTCTCTAATTTGATGTACATCCTTCAGTTAATATGCAGGAAGCTTCTTGGGAATGGCGAGATTACTTACAGATTGTAAAAACATAACTGGGTGGGGGTGAGTCTGGAAGAGGCTGGGCAGTCACAGGCTTCAGCTAGGGCTTGGAGCCTCTCCCTTGAACATGTGTGGCCCGGGTGCTGCTGGTGCAGAGGCAGCCTTGGTTTTCTTATACCTGAAATACATATAAAAGAAAAAAGAAAAAAACAACAACAACAACTGAGGAATTACTACTGTGATTAAAAGGCATTAAGTATGGTGTAATTGTTAGCTACATGCTAAATATATCCCTAATGTTAGCTCTATCAGTATGATTAATCTTCACTTGAGCCTCTGAGTAAGTACTAGTATTCCTATTTTTAAAGATGGGGAAACTGAGAGCTTAAGAAACTTTTTCAAAGACTTGAGTAGCCAGTAAAACTGGCAGGCTGGCTCCAGAGAACTTCTTTATCAGAGCATTATGCTGCCACTTAAGTAATATCTCCACTGAGAACCATGTGTCAAATCTCTAAGTGTGTATCATTATTTTCTGCTTTTCTTTTCAGGCCACCTGTATGAGACTTCTCACTTATAAAATGACAGGGAAAAAAGGTATTACAGCCATTAACCTTAGTCCGGAGAAGGTGTTTGTAATTGTGAAGATATACTATATCTAAATTTTCTGTGATGAGAAATCACAGAAAATATTTTGAATATTTTAAGTAAACAAAGTGTTGTAAAAAACTGTGGTGGAAAAACTGTGCAGGGATATTTCTTCACAAATCTAGCAACAGCTGTACACTACTCCCAGATATAGGTAGAGGCTTTTCTGGGTTCCCGTAAGACTCCGCATGGAAGTGTGAAGTCTTGGAATCACTGTGGATATTGCTTGGTCTGGGATTGGGTTCTAGTGAGTGCTTTAAGAAGCTTTTCCCTTCTCTTCTTCTGGCTGCTGACTGTTCTCTGTGGACCTCTTAATAACTCATGCAGATTCCAAGTGTTTGTGGGTCTGGTTCACTCAAAGATAGTTCCCCAGGTGAATGGCCTTCTAAAAGAATGGGCTTTGTCTACCTGTGGACTCTTCTGAATGGCCTTCTAAAAGAATGGGCTTTGTCTACCTGTGGACTCTTCTGTACGTACTGAGATGTGATAGCTCTTGTGGGAGATATGCTGAAATAGACATCATGCTCATGGAAGGAAAGAAATGATTTTAATTTTCTGAATTTGTGCCTAACTTTTGAGTGAGGCAATGGAACATAAATTATTAGTTTTACCAAAATAAGAGCACAACTTAAAAAAATTATGTTTCTGGCCTAGTAGGCTTTCTTTCCTTTTGTATTTCTATTAACTTTTTATACTTTCCTTGATAAGTTAAAAAGAAGCGATGAATCCAAAAGGGTAATTTTTTTTTTTGTTCTCTTTGTAAACTATACATTTACAATAAACTTTTCTGTATAAAGTAGAAATACTGGCATGAACTGGGGCAACTCAATATATCTAATAAAATACATCAAAACAATTTCTATGAGAGTTAAAGTATTTACCAAGTCAGGTGGGCCTTTCAAAGCCCATTAATATGAGTTAATTAGGACTTCCTGTACTGAGATTTTCAGTAGCAGCATTTAAGTACTATCTCCAAATCTTTAAATATTTATGGAATAGTTTAGAGAGTGCCTCCTCACATCAGTAGAAATGTGAGAATGAGATCAAGAGCTCTCAGAGTGGAATATACTAAGATGTAGTATGTACAGGTTTGTTTATTTCATTTTTTTTCTCACTTATTCACCAAACATTTATTGAGTGCCTGATACTATTATAGAAATACAAAGGTTTGTGAGAATGTGTCTGCTTCCTGGGAATATAGAGAAACAGATGTGTATATGGTCAGTAGTTGTAGTGTGGTGTGATGGAGGTCACAACAGTGTATAGGATTCAATGGAAATAGTAAAGTCAACTTGATCTTGGGGAAAAATGTAGAGAAGAAGACTTTTATGCTGAGTGTGAAGGACAAGTTGCAATCCAGGCTGGCAGGAGTTGTAGTTTCTTTTATCCTGTAATAAATTTACTTCTGAGATGTCAGTGGAATGGATTGCTAGTGGAAGCACATTGGTTGATAGAAAGCACTTGATGATGTCTTCAGATGATTTTCATGTATGGGTAATATTGATTTGTGCCTTTTAAAAAAAGTAATGTTTATTTAGATGACTAATTTATACTTACTATTTATATTTGAACATATATAGTTAGAATAGTACTTTGAGTAGTTGTGGCTAGAAACAACTTTGAGTTTTTCTTTTTTAGTGTTTTTTGTGTTCCTTCCTTTTGGAACTTTCCTTACTGCCTATGTTAGCCAACTTTGCTTCTGTGACAAAATACCTGAGATAATCAACTCAAAGGAGGAAGGGTTTAGTTTGGATCATAGTTTCAAAGGTTTTTCTCCATTGTAGCATGGTGCTGTTGCTTTGGGACTGTGGTGGTGCAGTTCACCATGGCAAGAGCACGTGGCAGAGGAGGCCTGTTTACCTGATGGTGGTGGTGGGAGGAAGAGGAGTGAGAGAGGCTGGGATCCCACTATCCCCTTCAAGGTCACAATCCCATTGGTGTCACTTCCCTCTACTAAGCCCTACAACCTAAAGGTTCCAACATCTCCCAGTAGTGCCACAGGTTGGTGACAAAGCCTTTAAATCATGGGCCTTTGGGAGATATTCAAGATCCAAATTGTATGACTCCCATACATTATGGCATTCAATTACAGAAGTTGATATTTGTTTTTAGCATGGGAGAATTACAATTGTTGGGAAGAGTTTGCGCTCTTATTGAATGTCTAAAAGCTTAAACACCTGGCATTCTCCCTAATATACTATTATTTAAAATATTGTTGAGAATAATTTAGCAAGGCAGGAAGCAACGACTGGTGTTCAAGGCCTGGAATATTGGAAGGTAATTGCTAATTTATTCAATAAATATTAATAGAACATACACTCTATGCTTAAAGTCATGCTAAGTTCCAGAGGAGCTGACTGAGTGGAATGACTATCTCTGTTCTTCAAGGACTTAAAGCCTAATCCAGTAAATATGCATTAACAGGCAGGTTCAGAATAGTATACAGGGTATGTATACAAGCTCCAGGTCTGTGGCATCTACCCCATTCTTATGGAGTAAGGAAGGACTCCTATATAAGTTGTAGCTCAAACTGACAGCTGGAGATTGAGTTAACGTTAGCAAGATAAAGAGGATTGGGGTAGGGGGTGGGGGTCAGTTCTGGAAAGAAGAAACAACGTGCATGTTTTTGAGAGATGAGGTTGTTCATTTCATCTAGATTATATAGTAGAAGGTGGTGGGATAGTGGTGAAGAGATTGTCTTATGCAGAAGTCAGGATCAGATCAAGGTAGACCTTGAAATCTTGGTAAGATTTGAATGACATCTTATGCACAATGGAGAGCCATTGAAAGATTTTAAGTAGCAGTGAAGGCATGATTGGATTTGCATTTTCAATAAGATCAAAACAATGATGGATTAGAGAATTGCTTGCAGTGGGGGGAGTAGAAGGGCTGTGAAGACTTGAAAGCTGGTTAGGAGGCTGTAGCAGTTATTCAAATGGCCTATATTAGGATAATTCCTGTAGAAATAGAGAGAAGATGAATTAATAATGTATAATCCGTAGGGTTTGCCTAATGTTTTACTGGTTTTCATTAGTTGTCACAATTCAGATTACCTTTAGTTGTCATAACTCAGATCACCTTTCAGCTAGCATAAGTCAACACAAGAAGTCTTAATTCATAGATTCAGAAAGCACCCCTTTTTGTATCTCCCTTTTAGGTCTGAACATTCTCTTAAGCTGACATCACCTCAATTCCTCCAGTCTTCCTAGACCCTCTTACTCTGCTTTGCTCTTTGGAACTCAGAGTCTGTTATTCTAATGTTCTCTTTCCTTCTTGCTCTAATTGAAACTGAGATGTTCTTTGATGGCTTTATTTTCCTGGTGGCTTCTTACTTCAAAAGCATGCTCTTTTTGAAGCATAAACCATGAGAGTATGTAGCTTGTTGCATTCTTTTTTTGTTACCAAGGATTGAATCCTTAAGTGCTTAACCACTGAGCCACATGCTCAGCCTGTTTTTTTATTTTATTTTTTATTTTAGTTCCTTAGGTCTTTGCTAAGTTGCTGAGGCTGGCTTTGAACTTGGTGATCCTCCTACCTCAGCCTCCCAAGCCACTGGGAGCTTGTTGCATTCTAATTGGTCTCAAGTGTAGGTCTTCTGTTACCTCTCACTGATTCACTGAGGGCATTATAACTTGAGCTACTTTCTTCTTTTCCACTACTACTTCTGTGATCAGTCCATATGCATCTACCAGGGTTCCTAACGTGGGGCCTGTGGATCAGGAAGGGATCTGTGGTAGAACTCATGGTATCAGAAAAAAAATATTTTCATTAATCTTTAAGTGAAATTCAATATTTTCCTCAATTTGAATATAAGGAGAAAACAACCATCAGTGTACTAAAACAAAAGAACAAGTCATAATAGTATTTACCTGTGACTATCACCAGCTGAAATCAGATGTTTTCAAAGCATATTAGTTATTAAAGTAAAAAATAGTTCATATTCAGCATGTTGACACTAAACTTTTATTTATCCTTTGTTTAGTGCAGCGATGAAGGACATTTACTACTATATTAATCTTTATTTTAATGTTTTGATAACTCTTTTTAGTTTTTTTTGTAATTGTTATATTTTTACTTTAGATCCTTAAAAGTCTTAACTCTGTTTGGAGTTCCATATTAATTATCTATTGCTATGTGACAGATTTTCTTGAAACTTAATGGTTTAAAATGATGACTCACAATTTCTTGGATCAGAAACATAGAAATAGCAAGATGGTGACATTTTGAGTTTGGTTGTTTGTTTTCAATAAGGTAATGATCAAGATGTGGCTCAGGCTGCAGTCCTTTGAAGCCCTGATAGGGCTGGAGGATCCATTTCCAAGGTGGCTCACTCATGGCTGGCTAGGTGGTTGGTGATTGTTGGAGAGAGCCCCCAGTTCTTCCTTCTGTAGGAATCCCCACAGGCAGCTCTACCATGTGGTAGAATACATGTTACATGTTATAACTCATTTTTAAGACAATACAAAAAACGTAAGAGCATAATTAAGAATGTTTTCTTTTAGGAATATTAAACTACCTTCTGAAATCTAAATGTGAACAAAATATTGTAAATTAAGTAATTTTTGGAGGGGGCAGAAAATTTTCCTTTTGAAGAAGCCTCTGACTGAGGAACTACTCATAAATTTCTTTAAAATATAAAATAAAAAGTGGAGAAATGCTTTTATAAAGTTGAAGAATATTGGAGTATGCAGTAGTTGGTGGGATAGGAATTATTATTCATACTGTAAGACTGGGGATATTCAGCTTATCACACCTGAAACAGTGGCCAGTTTTCTTCCTCCTGTGCTCTGTTTTTGTAACAATGATGCCACTAGCATTTAGTAAAGACTGTGGAATAGGCAGGCATACTGCTTGGTGGTTAACATGTACCATGTCATATAGTAAATACTATATGACATCAGTCTTACTGTCACTATATGACATCTTACTATCAGCCTTACATCAAGGCTCCTCTGGCATGCCTGCTCTCAAAGCTTCTTGGGAGGTACTTTCTCCAGTCCAGAATTAATCATTCATTCCTTTCTGTTGCTAATTCAATTGTTTCATGATTTTCTTGGGGGCACTGAAAGCATTTTATCTTCATTTTAATACTTTATCATGTACTTTTCCCCCAAGTGATGCCATCTGCAAATAAGGCACTATATTTTATGTATTTTTATTATTTGGTACTAATTCATTCGTACCTTCAAGTATCAATTGGCTGACTGCTAGATGTCTGCCAAGTACTGTTATGTAGACTGAATATATAATAGTGACTATAATGTCTGTTGGTGTGAAACAAGTTTTCTCAAATCTTAATGACTTAAAATAGCACCCTTTGCTGGGTGGTTCTGGCTTGGGGTTTCTCATGAGGTTATAATGAAGATGTAGTTAATGGTCAACTAAAACCTTTATTGGGACTTCCAGTATACTGGAGTCATAGGCCAGAGACCTGATTCTGGGGGTCCTTATAAACAGATCTGGCCACTTGTTCCAAAATCCAAACAGAAAAGGTAATGGTGAAAAGCAGGAAAGGAAACTTTAGTTCATATTATCAAACTGGGAAGGCAAAGAGAGATCCAGTATTTATTTCAACTTTGTCTTCTGATTGCTGACATGATGGGGTGTGGGGGAGCACGGGGCGTGAAGGATCTTTTTAATTAAGCAGGCTTGGTCAAACTGTGGTCTGGTGGTCATTCACTTCTGGTTTTGCCAGGTAGCTCTAGAGAAGTCTTGTATTACTTGAGGGGGCAATTTTCACTTGTTGCTCAGAATGTTTATCTGTCAGACCCATGATCCCTGAAATGGGCAGTTCAGTTTCACAAGATGGTTGTTCTTGCTTAGGGCAGTCTCATCATGGAATGATGTGCCAGCCTCCTGCTATTCCTGGAAGGTGTAGGGCAATGACCGAAGACTACTAGGCACCTCTCCAGGGGTCTGAAACAGAATGTTGCAAATCTTGCCTCAGTCTTCAAGGGGACAAGATAGTTTAGGTAAATTTAGGGCTAATAAACCTTGTGTTGTTAGATGAACATTTCTTAAATAATTAACCTGGTGTTCCAAGTTTTCAGTTCTGCAAATATTTCAACAAAATTGGTGCATTCAAATAGTTTGGAAATTATAATCTAGAACATATATATTAGTATTATATAAATGTAATATGTCAATATATAATTGTGTTAAGTATTAACATCAATATATACTAGTGTGTAATAATATATTAATATTATACTGTAACATGACTACATTCTTACTATTATAATTGTAATATAATTGCATATTGTATCAATTATAGGATACTTAATTGTAAGTATAGGACTATAGGACAAAATGGGTTAACATACCTACAGGTAGAACTGAGCAAATCACCAAGTTTAAGGTAGTAAAGAAGACAGGTTCAACCCATGGGGCATCTGCAAGCCTAAGAAGAGAGTTACTGCTTTTATCAAAGGCATTGTCTTTAAGTCCCTCTTAAAGGATGACTTACATGATTGTTGGCAAGGGGCCTCTAGCTTTTGGTAGGTTTCATTTCTTTGTCTCGTGAGCTTCCTCTTAGTATTTGTGGGTATTCTCATCAGCTGACAACTTGCATACCCCAGAGTGAGTAATCCAAGAAGGAAAAAGACAAAAAGCTAATCTTTATCATCTTGCTTGTAAGCCATGCTCCATGATTTCTATAATCTCCTCTTGGTTACACCAGTCAGTGGATCATTGGAGGCCAGTTCAGAATTGGCTACAAATGATGGTTTATCTAGTGTGGAATTTAACATTTTAATGGGAAAGACATAGAGTCAATATTTACATAGTATATGAAATAATTATGATTCTCTTAAGTCATTTGAAAGAACTGTGATAGAGAATGAGATAGGTACCTCTGTTACTTTAGATAGAGTGATCAGGGGAGACATTTCAGACTTTTTAACCTGCAAATTGAAAGGCAAGGAGTGGTTTTCTTTCTTGTTAACACCTCTCTGTGATAGGCACTGTCATGCAAGGCTTAGGTAGTATGGTAATGGTTAACGTGGTAATCCAGGCAGGATTCGGAAGCCTGATGAAAGTTTTTCATCAGGAAGTAACCAGGTTAATGAGAAAGTTAATTAAAAAGTTAGGCTGTTTTACTTGTCAGCTTGTCAACTCCTTTAAAATATAATATAAAATTGCAGGAAAATTGATACTTTTAAGCAACATATGTTTTAGGTGTATTTGGTAAAATTGATTCTACATCTAGAAGGATCTTCTGTTTGCTTAATAAATTCTCCATGGATTGCATGAATATTTCTGCTTCTGGATTCTAAGGAAATACACTTATGATCATATGTAATTTTTCAAACTAACGAAATGGTACTATGATAATTATCTTTCCTTTTTAAAAAAACCTCACATTGACTGGTGCTTTTGATATTTAATATGTTGTAAAAGCAAAAACCTCTGTTCAGGGTTTTTGCTAGTACAATATACTATAGCTAAAAATCCAGATAGTTTTATAGAGCCTGATTTTTTTGTTTAATTAATTTTATTTAAGCTGTCATTACTGATTATCAGTGTGATTACTCAGTATGAAATAATACGCAGTAGGGTGCTCATTTAACTTCCCCTGAAGATAAGTGATATTAATTTATAAAGCTTAGTACACCCCAGACACAGTCAAAGCTGTCTTAATTGTGGTGTACCACCTCCAAAGAACATTATAATGGAATTCCCTGTTTTCTGTGTGTTTAACCAGTTCTTCAGTGTGAATCATTTGTGTATTTTATTTGCCTGGGTTGAGTTTCTATCTTGATTTTAAGAGGAGAATTGCATACAAAACTATGAAATTTTTATATGAAAATAGAGTGCACAAATTATAAAACACAAACTACCCCCAGCCAATTGCCAAATACAAGATAACAACCATCTTGCAGTCAGTATCATGGGGATTTCCATCACATTTTTATGTGCAAGATTATTTTTAAAGTTTGCTCGTGTGTCTTGTGCCTAGCTTTAGGCAAATTGTATGTGTAATTCAGTGAAAGAAAAATCAGAAATGATTTTTTTCCATTTGTGAGCAGAGTCAAAGTAACATTTCCTTAAAAAATGAAACTTGTTAATACATTTTGAGGCCCACTTTGCCCTACTTTTGTAATGTCCAGATTTTGTGGAGTCTACCTGGAGTGCTCCACAGTATTACAACTTGGGTGTGCTTTTACTGTAAGCCTGAAGTATTCTACAGGCTGAGTTTACTGTTCTAGTATGGGAAGAAGAATTGTATATCTTTTCCTCCTATGGCTTTTGCCTCATTTTGTCTTTCATCCTTCTAATAAGGGAAAATAAATAAAATTATTACATCAAGACTGTGAAAGCTGATATCATAATCCTATCACACACCTCATGTCTTATATTCCTATCTGGGCCTTTGTCAATTTATAAACAGGAAAAGGGATATGCTAATTTTTCCTAGCTTGCCTTTGGCCAGCTATGTGCTGGTGAGATTCAAATTAGCTTTTTCACTTGGATAAAATTCAACCTTTCCTCAGGGTTTAGGTGCTAAACAAGTGGAAGAGATGGTCTAGTTCTATTTTATTGTTATTTTTCAAATTTTTATTTATTTGCATAAATGTGGTTTTACTGCTAAAAACATAAGAAGATTTTTTTCCTTTGTGCTATTTTAGAAGTTAAATACTATGAAATTTGTATGTAGGAAGAACTTTTGAGCTTTTTCTTTGTTTAGAAATGCAGTGTTCTCTAAGGATTAAGCAAACATATTCAACCTGATGCTCTTTTCAAACTCTTAGCTGGTATCTGACATACAGAAAAGGTTCAATACTTATTAGCCACTGTTATTTTCTTGATTTTTATTTAAAAACCTGTTTTTTTTTTTTTGAAACTGAAGTTTTACACAATCTATCCCTGATGGAACCATTAGGTTATGCATTTACACAGTAGCTTAAATGCTCAAGCTGACTATTCCCACTTATTGACATGTTTACATTTATAATATTGATGTTGCATTAATGCTGATTTGCATAATTTCACTTCATTATAAGTTTGGCATATTAATCAAGTTTCACTTTGTATGAAGAGTTGGGTTAGTTTCTCCACTTGGGAACAGATATTAACTGCACAGAAGTGACAGCTCTAGAGTAGCAACTCATAAGATAGCGGAACCTGTCCTGTTCTCATTTCCCAGTCTTCAAAGATCAAGAATGAGTTTACAGATGTACAGTTTTAGAAAAAGTTTTAAAAGTTTTTTAAGTTTTAAAAGTTTTTAAAATCAAGACTGAGTTTACAGATGTACATAGAGACAGTAATTTCTGCACATATATTCATGTAGAGACACTTTCTTTCTGGGTTATTTCAGAGTAGAGAATGTTTATATTGTTGAGATGTCACTTTCCTTTGCTATTTTGATACTTTCTGCATACCCATTCCTACATTTTCATATAGCTCTACAATTATTGCCTATGCGCAAATCTACCTGATTGTTAAACAAGTAAGTCTTATGCAACTTATTTATCTTTGTATCACCCACATCTAGTTACTATTCTCCATTGCTCTTCATTTCTTTTTATAGGTCTGGGATACCATGTAGTATCATTTCCCTTTAGCCTAAAAAACTACTTTAACACTTTTTATAGTACACGTAGGGGTGTTAGAGATAGATTGTCTTCACTTTGATCTGTTTGAAAATGTCATTATTTTGAAAGGTATTTTTGCTTGGTATAGAATCCCAAATAGCAGTACTTTTCCTTTTAAAGATTTTTAAAGATGCGTTTCCCTTTGTTTATCAACACTGTGTCATTGTTTTTGCTGAGAAATAAGCTGTCATATTCTACCATTTTTTTCCCTATCTAGTTTGTCTTTCTTTGGCTACACTGCTATGATTTGCCCTTTATTTTTAATTTTCCAGCAGTTGGTGGAATGCGTAAGTGCTTGGTTTTATTTTTTGTGTTCTTTTTGCATTTTCCTGAGCTGCTTGGATCTGTGCGTATATATTTTTAGTCAGTGTTTCTCTGTGTATTTCCTGAGTTTTTTTTTGCACATCATTCTCACTCTTTCTGCTTCTTCACCCCAGTTACACTTGTGTGAGGACAGTCTGTATTGTGATATTGTATCTCAGATCTTGGTTGATCCTTTATTCCCTGCTTCCCTTCTTTGTGTTTTAATTCTGATATTTTCTATTGATATGCGTTTAGGTTTACGGATTCTTTCCTCAGCTATGTCCAGGTTACTGTGCAGACCATTCAGTGAAATCTTCACTCCTGTTAGAGTATTCATTTCTAATGGATTCCTAAAATAGTTTCTGTGACTTTACTGCTGAAATGAAGTTCCCATATCTCACATGCTGTCCAATCCACTTCTTAAATTGTCTTTTTATTTTCTTGTTTTCAACTGCCTAGCTGGTAATTCCAACATCTAGCCCCCCTCTAGGTTTACACTCTCATGCACATTCATATTTATACAGTAGATATTTAAGTGTACTAAGAGAAACTGAACTAAGTAGTACTCCCTTTGACCTCTGAAAGTCATGCCCTTCTTTTAGACTGCTAGAGTATGGCAGTTGGGCTGAGTTGGGGAGGCTGAGTGGACTGGATCTGTAGTTCATCTAGGGCTGGGCTTCCTTGCTTCTGAACTTTTAATTCAGCTCATTCCTGGCTTTGTGTGTTATGAGGTCTTATTATCTGAGTGTTATTGAGAATTTAGAACTGTGTTATAGCTTTCAAAACTGAGATTTATTTTTCTGCTTTAAAGCTCTAATGTGTACTTTTAGGGTTAATGTAGAGTTCTTTTTTAGTTTTTAGTTCCACCTCTTTAACAATTAGCACTGTGACTTACGGCCTTCTAAATTGAGATTTTTAGGTGTCCACTTTCTTTACTGGTTATACTAGCTGTCCAATAGAACTCTCTGGAATAAGAAGTGTTGTATGTATGCTTTAACCAATGTTGTAGCCACTAGCTAGCTACATATGCAGCTAAGAAACTGAATTTTTAATATTTATTTAATCCATTAACCATCTGTAAATACAGCCCAACATAATGAGTGGTACAGGTCTATATCCTGTATATGTAAAAACAACAGCTCAATGTATGTAGCCATGATGAACATTTCACAGACTATTGACCATGTTTTTAAATATACTTCTCTTTTTGATACTTAAGATGTTCTGTCCTTTTAATTGTTGACATTTTATGAATCTTGAAATATGAGTTTGGATTCTTTGGAATAGAACTTGTGAAATTCAAATAATTGTGAATGAACAATTAGCTTTGTAAACTAATATGTATGCATTTTCAAATATCAGTGAGCTATTTGATCTAGTTGTAGAATAAATGCCATTACAATAAAAATCTGTCTTTATTCTTGAACCTACCCTGCTCTGTAGATGTTCTAGAAGTTCAAAGACAAACCGGCCTGAGCAAGGAGAAATATGTTATGAAGCTAACAAGCTATGAAGATACAAGTAGAACTCAGTACAATTCCTAGTCATGTCCTGTCAACCCTCCTTCCGCCCCCAATCTGTTAAAAGATTCCAGAACTTGCCGGGAGGTGGGCCTCGAGCAGGACACTGAGTCCTAATTTGGTGTCACCAAATTAGGCAACTTGTCATTGTAAAAGTGCTTAGTTTTTCTACTTTCTAAAGTGAAGGTCACCTGCTACTATAATCTGAAAGCTGTAATTGAATGATTTTAAGATTAGAAGGAATGTTTTTTGAGGTTCTTCAATTTCTCATCTGCTTTTAGATAGGATTGTTTCTGAAAACTTTTTACCACTTTTTATATTAATTTTAAAGGTTCTATTTCTGAATGCCTCTGAAATCATAGTGACAATGTGAATGGCTCTGTTTTTTTCCATTTTTGGAATTACATAAATGTTGGAAGAGGAGATGCTTATATATGTGTGCTCTTTTATCTTTCTATGTAGCTGGACAAATTTGCCAGCATAAGAATTCCGGGGAGCAAGAAAGAGCGAACTCCTCTTCCCAACCTGAAAACTGTGTTTGCGGGGCATGACTACTCATCAACACCTTCTGAGATCATGGGTAACCTCTCAAAGCCACTATCAGAGAATGAAATCCTACAGCTGTTTGAAAAGATGATGGTAAGAATTTTCTCTATAAAATGATGTGAAGTCTGTTTTGTTCCTGTGAATAGAACTCAAAGCATATTTGCAAGTTAGGTTTTATAGGGTAATTCCAGATATCATTGTAGATAGCACTTTAGCCATAGGTGACTTTTGGACCACTCCTTTTACTGTGTGCCTTTTCTGGTTAGAGATACATGGTGTCATTTGAGGTCAGGTGATTCTCTGACTCAACCTGTGGTGTTTAAGCCAACTGAATTAATTTGACCAATAACCCACATGTTAAGTATACTCAAGTCATTTGCTATAAATAAATGCTAATTTAATCTCAATATGTTTATTTACGTATATAGTTCGTACTTCCAAGTTGCATATCTCTTAGAATTTCAAACATTTGAAAGATTAAATGAGTAAGAAATGCCAGAAAATAGTATTTAATATAACTAAATTCTTTATAAATTCAGTGTAGGAAAAACTACATGAGTTTTTGAGATATCTAATTAGTTTCCATGAAAACCTCAATAGATAGAATATTAAGTGATTTAGGAAAATTTAGTAAAGATGGTGAAGGAGGGTAGGTCTTAACTCAGGATAGGATTTGTATATGCAGAGTCGGGGCAATCTTTTGAGAAGAAGGAAATGACAGTGAGCAAAGGTGTAGAACTAGGTCAAAAATAGAGGTCAGAAAAATTAGATTGGAGTGATAATTTGGGTCAGATTAGGAGAGGATTTTGTGGGTCATTCTGAGGAGTTGTCTATTTTTCTGAATTATGACTTACTCTGTTCATGTGTATTCTTTTGTGTGTTGGTTTGGACTGCCTGTCAGTTTTTAGGGATATTGTGCATTCACCCATTAAGAATATAAGATGTGCATGAAATTTGAGAAATGTGAATAGCTGGTCTAACTGATCAGCTGATATCAGTGATATATTTGCCATTATGCTGCCTTCTTTTCTATTCATCACAAGCATTTGTGTCCAGTATTACACATGGAGCTTCAGAAGACCCCCCAAAGAATCAGTGCCTAGTTTGTGTCTTCACAGGATTTTTCTTAAGTGTCCTAAATATTCATCACTTAGTGCATATTTTTACTAGTAGTATTTTTGCATGAACCCTCAGCTATACCAGATCATGATGAAGTGCTAGTTTTAGTTTGTTAACCACATATGTATAACGCCTTCTCCATTGTTTTCACACTATGAGTTGATACATTTTCAACCAAGAACAAAAACAAACTTAATCTTTTTTCCTTTTATTAGCTTTTACCACTGTTGTTGAGCTTTTGGTCATAATAATGCGTGTCATACGAGTAAGTAGAGGTATTGACATTAAACATTTAGAAAGACCATATTTTATTACCAAACATAGTTAAAAGGAAAACTACCCAGAAAGTATTGAATATAGTTTATATTATTGTTTTTTTTCTTTTTTTTTGGTTGCTGTTACCCAGGAAAGGAGGAAAAGTTGTCAGTTTTAATAAGACATATGAAGCAGAAGGAAATATTCATTTTTGAAGTCTTTATAGAATATTTCTTTGACACGTGGGTTGAATCACTTGTTAAACCTTGAACAGATCTGCCTGAGGCGGTGGATCTTCTGTAGTCAAGGTCTCACTTCACTCAGCAGAAGTAAAGTGAAACTGTTGCTTTGGTAGGACTATCCAGTATGCGAAGGAATGAGTCTGTTTCTACCAAGGTGTTGTTCAAAAATAAGGAACAGATTCTATTCTTCCCTTACTGATTCCTTGAGTATGTCATAGTACTCTGAAGTGAAAATGTGCTGTTGATTACAAAGCTGAAAACTGAAGAAGCTGAGAAGGATTTTTTCCTTCTTTAAATGTCAATTAGTGATATTCCTCAAACTTCAGGGTGCTACATTTCTTTAAATTTCTTCATTTATTTTTTTACAAATTTTAAACTGTTTGTGTGAAGAATGCTAGATTTCAACTGGATTTGATGTTTTTCCCTGCACATATCTTCATTATGTTTTGAGAAAGCCACATTTGGTAATTGGCCATGTTAACTTTTTGGCACTTGTACCTTTGGAAGTTTCATGCTTTTTAAAATTTGTATATAGTTCTTTGCTTTGGTGTTATGCAATTTACAAAATTATTATTCTTACCAATTTATCAAAAGTGTTTAATTTTTATATGAGTAAAACCTTTGTTTTGAAGAATGCAGCTTTTTTCTTCTCAAGACTGCCCTTTGGAAGACTGTGTTGACTTATGACTTAATGAATGTGAACTCCACATAAGACTTGAACATTTGTACTCATTTAGCTTTTATTTAGTGTATGAATTTACTGGGTCTCTGTAATAGCCTAGTTTCTGTACCCTTTCCTAATATAGTGATGAACTTTTAGTTCTACTTTTTAAGAACTCTTCCCCCATTTGTCTTTTGGTCTAAGTTGGAGTTTTGGCCAAAAGCCCATCTTGGTTCCTTTGTGGATTTTAGATAAAATGTGAAGTAGTTGTGTTCATCACTGTATAGTGGATTTCTGAATTCTGTTCAGTGGTTCCTCTTTACTCCTTATAGATACATGTACCTGGTTTTTGAAGCTGAAAGTGACTTGTTTATTCCAGTTTTTACTTCCTGCTCTGGCTATTTTAACTTATTTTTTTCTGACCCTGGATAAAATTCCAGGCAGATCCCAGGGCTTTACTGATGCAGTCAGGTGGTGAAAATCACAGCTTAGGATAAATGACTTAGTTTTCAACTAAAGAGAGCAGCTGTTTTTTTTCTTGCCAACTTGCTCCAATTGGGGCCTGCAGGAAGCCCTGCTGTTGGGGTGTGGTTGGCCTCTGTTTTCCATTTTTGCCTTTCTTCCCGACTCTAGACTGAATCTCTCTCCTTCAGGATTAGACTGGAGATGAAGAGGGGGAGGGACGAGAGCTTTCTGGTCTAGGGTATTTGTTTTTTTTTTTTATTTATTTATTTTATTTATTCTTTTATTTACTTATTGATTCATTGAACACAAATGGAGTACAGCTATTGTTTCACTGGTTGTACACAAAGTAGAGTCACACCATCTGTGCATTCATGCATGTACACAGGGCAATGGTATCTGTCACACATTGTTATTAATTTTACCCCCCACCCCACCCCCACCCCTCCCTTCCCTCTATGCTAGCTATCTTTCCTCCATTCTTGCCATCTTTCCCCCCCACATTATGCATCATCATTCATATATCAGAGAGACCATTCGGCTTTTGGATTTTTGGGATTGGCTGATCTCACTTAGCATAAGAGTTTCCAACATCATCCATTTACCTACAAATACCATAATTTTATTCTTCTTTATGGCTGAGTAATATTCCATTGTGTATATATACCACAGTTTCTTTATCCATTCATCTACTGAAGGGCATCTAGGTTGATTCCATAATCTAGCTATTGTGAATTGAGCAGCTATGAACATTGATGTGGCTGCATCACTGAGGCAATCTGATTTTAAGTCCTTTGGGTATAAGCCAAGGAGTGGGATAGCAGGGTCAAATGGTGGATCCATTCCAAGTTTTCTAAGGAATCTCCACACTGCTTTCCAGAGTGGCTGCACCAACTTGCTCTCCCACCAGCAATGTATGAGTGTACCCTTTTCCCCACATCCTCGCCAACACCTGTTGTTGCCTGTGTTCTTGATAAAAGACATTCTAATTGGGGTAAGATGAAATTTGTATGCTACCATTGGTGCCCCCGGGTGTCTAGGGTATTTGTATGCTACCATTGGTGCCCCCGGGTGTCTAGGGTATTTGTATGCTACCATTGGTGCCCCCGGGTGTTATGTTAGTCTCCTATTGTTGTACAGATTACCATGGATGCAGGGGTTCAAAACAACATAAATGGATAATAGTTGTGTAGGTTAGGAATCCAGCTTGGCCCTGTTGTTTCTCTGGGTTTCCTGAGGCTGAAACCAGTGCCAGCTGGCTTGGCTCCTAGTGTAGACTTTGTGGGGGATCTTCCAAGTTCATTCATGTTGTTGGCAGCATCCAATTCCTTGCAGTTGTAGGACTGATGTTCCTGTTTCCTTGCTGAATAACAGGTGGGGACTGCTTTTAGTTTCCAGAGATCCCCTGTATCTCACATGCATTCAAACTGTTTTATGCTTATGATTTCTCTACTTGTTCTGCCTCCATTTATAGAAAATTTTATGCTTTAATTGATTCCTGTTAGATTATGTTCACCAGGTAAACCCAGATATTTTCACTATTTTAAGATTCATTATGTTGATTATGTCTGCCCAGTCTGGTTTGTCATATAATATAACCCATATACAGGGTCCAGGGTTTAGGGCATTATGCCTGTTTGCTGGAGCCGTTCTGCCTACCACAGCTGTGGAAGATTACACATACTGATTCTTTGCTCCTCTGGTGTTATGGCCTGACTCCTCCTAATCTCACCTGTAGTTCCCATGTCACTGGTGACTTCTCCTTTGTTGGCCATCTGCCTTGTCTTCTGTGAGTGCAGTACTCCGTTGGGGTTACCTTTTGGAAGCAGTGCTTCTTAGATGGCTCAGGCATGACCCACCTCTGGGATACATATTCTGTTTTTAGAAGTTAATAGTATGTTCTTTATCTTGTTCCCTCCAAATCCTGTCTTCTACAAAGAGTGGTTTACTCTGGTGGTTTCTACCAACACCTTGCAATTTTTCCAGCTGTTTTGTGTCAGGCATTTACACCTCTAACTGTAAATGGCTTTTTAATATTTGAATCCTCTTTGCCACTTGATTTTGCTGATGATTTTCATTCACTGGCATTTCTTTATTTGCTCTGGTAAGTGTGATACCTCTTTCTCTTTACTATTTTTCATTCTTTTTGACTGGTTCTTTCCATGATTCCTCTTCTATCTGTCCTTTTATTTCCTCTGAGTGTTGCTTCTGGTCCATGGCCCTCCTGTTTTTTTATCCTCTGTTTTTTTCTATATTCCTCCTGGGGGACTGGAGCCCTTATGTGTTGTAGACTGTCCCCTATATTTGATACCTTGCTGTTTTGTCTACAGAAGAGCAGCTTAAGTCCAGCTCTTTAGAAGATGCTAACTCTCAACACAGAAACTGAATGTGTCATATTCCTTAAAAAACAATAGATGTCTGTTCCTTCCTTAGTTCCCTGACTGGGAAGCCCACTCTGAAATCTGAGTCAGTTTGATCCCATTAAAGCATTGGTTTCATTCATTTACTTCTATGTTCTTATTAGCTGTGATTACATTTCTTCCCTGCTTTCACTAAAGTTTTATTAACTCTTCCTGGGGTATTGCAGTGGCCTTCTCCATTCATCTTTTTGACTCTGCTTGAGAACTCTTACACCTGTGCCTTAGCCCAAACATTACTCTTCCTTTGTATCTTTCCATCCCCTCCCAGATTTAAGCACTGTTTACCATGCTTGTCAGAGCTGCTGTGCTTGAGTCAAGAGTCCCTTTTGAAATTCATCCTTTTTAAAATATCTGTCTCCACACTAGATTAACTTCATGTAGCATCAGAATCCCCAATAAATGTTTGTTGAGTTTGTTAAACCAAGTGCTATTTCCTAACTTTTAAGATTTGTAAGTTATTGTATTTCTATTCAGACCTTAAGATTAGATGGAGATTAACTTTAATTGCTAGTCTTCCCAATAATATAAAACATTAAAATAATGAGAAGAGATTTTTCATGCATTCATACCTTTTTTCATTTTCTCACTTTCAGTTGAGAGAATGAAGCTTTGTGAGCAGGGTTATTTATCAGAACACTATCATTGAGAGGCATTAAATGAGTGCCAATCATATCAGAATCATTCTGACAAAAATTAAATTCTGGGCTTCCTGTCCAAAATTATGTGGGGGAAAAATGGTCTAATCAAATTGCTCAAAGTACTCAGATGTGGAGTGATGCTTTAATCTTTTCCTGGGAAGATATTTATCAAGCTTTATCATAATGTAGGAGAAAATACATTTATTTGATGCGATCATCATCTCTTACACATGCGTTTGAATTTGTCTCCTATATTAAGAGCTTAGATGACCTATCTAATACATATATTGCCTTTTTAGTGAGGGGCACTCACATTTATTTTTTTATTTTTTATTTTTTTGCAGTGCTGGGGTTTGAACCTAGGGCTTTGTGCTTGTAAGGCAGGTACTTTATCAACTGATCTATATCCCCAGTCTCACATTTGATTTTGAAATAATTTTCAATGTACATATAAAGTGGAATTGACTTCAGTGGTATTTTCCTAATTAAAGTATTTCAGGCATTTAAAAAAATATAGAACATTAATATAACCATAGATATAATTGAAGTCCCTTGTACATTGTTTCCAATCTCATTTTTCCCACTTTCTTTTTTCCTGTAGGTGAACAGTGGTTACTTTTCATTCTCACTCAACTAAACATTTTTCTGTGTAGTAATCACAAATGTACAAAAAACCCCTTATCACTATATGATGGTAAGTTGCTGACTCAATGGCAAAGAATTTCTTCAATAATATGCAAAAGGCACAAATCATAAAGTGATTGACAAATGTGACCATGTTGAAGTTTACATTGCTGTACTTAAAACCCCACCCAAAGTGAAGAGACAAGACTCAGACTAGAACTAGTTATCTGCACACTTAGACATTAGCTGAAGAATAAGTCTTGGGCTAAGACATGAACAGGAAGTTGCTGACTCAATGTCCTATAATCCTCTAATGGTTGGGTGTATATTTCCTACAAATAAGGACGTCATCCTTATGACTACCCAAATCAGAAAGTTAACACTGATTAGTTTCCACCAACTAATCCTCAGACACCGTTCAGTTTTACCAGTAGTGCCAGTGATGCCCTTTATAGCAAAATAATCTGATTCAAAGTCATGTATTTAGTTGGCATGTTTTAAAAATCTTCAGTCTGGAATAGTATCTGTCTTTGCTCAGGTTTTATGAATTTGACACTTAAAGATTTCAGGGTAGTTAATTTGTAGAATGATCCTCTTAAGACTTCTTAAGTTTTGAAAGTCTGTTGAATGTAAATGGGATACCTTGTACTTTAAATGATATCTTTTCTTTTGATCACAAGTACAAGTGAGCATCTTTTCACATGCTTATTGACTCTTCAGTGTACTGTTTTGTGAACTTTCTGTTCATTTACCCATTTTTGGGGGGGAGTATTATCTTATTGATTTGTAGAATTTTTCACACATCATAAATAATGCCCACATGTCCATTTTATGTGTATTCCTGATATCTTGTCCCACTCTGAGTTCTGCCTTTTCACTTCTGGTGAAATTAGTTAAAATTTCTTTGTTCCTGAACAGCATAAACTTCTTTCTTCCATAAAAGTATTCTATCTTTTATTAGTTATTCCTAGGTTTATTGCTTATATGTAAGTGGTTTCTTTAAAACATTAGCACTTTTCTTTTTTATCAGAATATATCTATATATATTCAGAGTATATATATATATAAATTATATATATAATAATATATATAAATATAATATATAATATATATATATAATTTTTGTGTGTGTGTGTGTTGCTGGGGATTGAACCTAGGGCCTTGTGCATAGGAGGCAAGCACTCTATCAAGTGAGCTAAATCCCCAGCCCCTTTCTTTTATTAGAGTATTGTAGTTATACATAATAGTTGGGTTCATCCTAAAAAAATTGAAGATGCATGGAATTTGATTTCAGTTCACTATTCCCCCATTCCCTCCCCCATATCTCCCATCCTCCCTCCCCTCTCTCATTCTCCTCCTCCTTCTCTGTTAGACTTCTTTTTGCTCATTTATTTATTTATTTGTATTTGGTTGGTTATTTTTACTTCTACATGAAGGTGAAATTCCCCTGTGTAGGCACGCAATATGATTTAAGAATTCATTCTGCATTGCCTCCCCTTTCCTATCCTTCCATTCTGCCTCTTGATCTTCCCTATATTTTTTGCGATATCCTTCCTTCTCTTTATTTTACTCTAGCTTCTGCATATGAGAGAAAGCATTTGACCTTTGAGTTTGAGTTTGGCTTATTTCACTTAGCATGATGTTCTCCATTTCCATCCATTTACAAGCACATACCATAATTTCATTCTTCATCCTTTATATATCCCACTGTTTCTTCATTCATCTATTGATGGACATCTGAGTTGAATCCATAATTTAGAGTCAATTAATCCATTAGATTAGCCAATCTAATCCATTTTTTAGAGTCAATTGTGCTGCTGTAAACATTGAAGTGGCTCTATCACTATAGTATGACACTTTTAGTTCTTTGGGAAAATGGAGGTTCCGTTCCTATGTTTTTAAGGAATCTCCATACTGTGTTCCAGAGTGCAGTCCCACACTGTACAAGTGTACCTTTTCCCCCATGTTATTGCCAGCAGTTATTATTGTTTGTTTTCTTGATCATTGCCATTCTGACTGGAGATGAAATCTTAGTGTAGTTTTGATTTGCATGTCCCTGATTGCTAGAGGTGTTGAACATTTTTTCATATATTTTTTGGCCAGTTATGTTTCTTCTTCTGTTTAGTTATTGTGTCCATTTATTGATTAAGTTTTTTTTTGGTGTTAATTTTTTTGAGTTCTTTTTATATCCTGGATATTAATGCTCTGAGGAGCAGGTGACAAATATTTTCTCCCATTTTGTGGGCTCTGCCTTCATGCTTTTAATCATTTCTGTGTCTGTGCAGAAGCTTTATATTTGATGGCATCCTACATATTTGATTCTTTGCTTAATTTCTTGAGTTTTGGGGGTCTTGTTAAGGAAGTCAGACCCTCCAGCAATATGATAAGAGTTTTGACCCTATGTTTTCTTCTATTAGTTGCAAGGTTTCTGGTCCAATTCCTATATTAAATCAATTTTGATTAGACGTTTGTACAGGGTGAGAGATAGGGATCTAGTTCATATTTCTCCAAATAGCTATCTAGTTTTTCTACCACCATTTGTTAAAGAAGTTGTTTTTTCTCCAGAATATAATTTTGGCACCTTTGTCAAATATCAGCTGTAAGTATGTGGTATTTTTTGAGTATTCTATTGTTCCATTGGTCTTCATGTCTATTTTGAGGCCTGTGCTGTGCTGGTTTTGTTACTATAGTTCTGTTGCATAATTTCAGATCAAGTATTATGATGCCTCTGCATTGCTTTTCTTGGTCAGTATTATGGCTATTCTGGGTCTCTTATTCTTCCAAATTAATTTAAAGACTCATTGGGATTTTTATGGGGGTTGTATTGAATCTGTTTATTGCTTTTAGAAGTATGGCAATTTTGACAATATTAGTTCTGTCTATCCAATATGGGAAGTCTCTCCATCTTCTAAGGTCTCCTTTGATTTCTTTCTTCAGTGTTCTATAATTTCCATTGTCTTTTACTTTCTTGGTTAAGCACTCTTCCTAATAAAAATAATTTTTGTTCAGCTTTGCTATCCAGTAACCATGTTGAAATCTCATTAGTTTTTGTTTGTAGATTCTCTCAGATATTCTATGTATATAGTCAGAATACTTGTGAATAATTGTTTTTTTTTCCATTTTTATTGGCTTTACAACTTTTTTCTTTGTACTGAGTACGTTTGTGTAATTAAAAGTTATATGAATTGTCTTGACTGTTTAAAATGTTTTGGATCTTAGATTTTATTCCAAATAGAATTAAATAATAAACAATCTGAATTATAGCTAGAAGGTGTTCTGTACTGAAAATTTCTATGTACTCACTTGATATTTGCTTTATTCTTCAAAAAGTTTTATTCTGCTCTCAGAATGAGGCTCAGACTGGCCAATTTTAAGATGCCTTTTCTTATACTCCAGAAAAAGCATTCTTATCTTTTCCTCTGGTCCCAAAATATTTACTAAAGGCTTTTCTTTCCCCATTTTTGCATTTCACTTACTTTTAAGTTGGCTTGTCTTTGCAAGACTGGCAGTCCTGTAGGTAGATGCTTAACTCTGGTAATCTTTTATCCTTAAAAGTGAGTGAAACTGTGTATGCTACATTCATTTCTTGTTTCCTTAGACAATTTTCCAGTCTTTTTTTAAAAAATCAAAATCTTATTTTATTGGGTTATAAACATTTGGCCTCACTCATTTTTGTGCCCATAGTGCCTTATACACATTGCATGTATTCTTTAGTGCATTGTCAAATGTGTTGTTTTTTTCTTGCTTTGGCAAATACTATGTTGAAATAATGAAATGGCATGTGAGTCTCCATAGAGTTAAATATCAGTACGTTTTTGTGTTTGTCTGTCTTTTTGGCAATGCTGGGGATCAAATCCAGGGCCTTCCACACACCAGGCAAACACTCAATCACTAAGCTACATCCCCATTGTCTGTGTTCTTCAGAGCTTTGTAGTCTATTCAGCAGAATATCTTTGCCTGGGGTAAACTTAAGGTTCAGAGGAAGAAAGAAGAGCTCAAGTGAACAGATAAAATCAAATTCTACTATGTACACTTGATGCTTTTTAATACTGTTGGTGGGAGTAGGATCATCTAGCCAAACTTGGTCTACTTTGCCACTATTGGTATACACAAATGACAAGTGTTCTTTTTTCCTTTAAACCTTGGCATCTAGGGATCTATGCATAGGTATTCCTGTAGTTAGATAAATGAGAGCCTATTGTGTTAGGTACATTAGACATACTATAAGGGTCACTAGGAGACTGAACTTAAAGAAAAACCAACAAAGACCTTTTTTTGTCAGTTCTCATGTTTATTGACTGCTGTATATTCTCACCAGCACTTGTTTTATTTAAAGTATTCTTACAGTTCTACTTTCCTATGAGTATTTTTAATTTTTAACAAACTAAAAGCCATGTATAAGGTTGACTAGATAAAATGAGAGAGGTTCTGTGGGAATGCTTTTTCTGATCTGTTAGTTTTCACCCCTTTCTTTCTCCACTGAGATAAGTCATAAAGTTCAAGGGAAGGTGGTTTAAGAGCAATCCAAAGAATCCAAACAGGAGAAAGAGGAGAGTAGTGCAAGGAGATTGTCAGGTGGATTCATGGGTTGTGTTTGTTGCGGAATGATGTCAGTGCTTGGTTGTTTTTTCCAGATCTAGGTAAATGAGAAAATAAATGATTTAGGAGCTGTGATTTTGCCTGGTGGCAGTTTATAGCACCAGAGAAATGGTTAGAGAGGAATTTTAAAAAGATGAATATTATAGTAAGTTTTTACCATGCAGTTTGACCAATCAGGAGGTTTGTAGGCACATCCTTCCTCTACTGTGAAGATCATTTCTCAGTCCTGTGTTTTTTCTGTAGGAAGGTTTTCTTCTGTTTGTAATTTGCAAGGAATGGTCATTTGTTTTGAAAAGTTTAAAAGCAGATGAGTTAATGAAGTTCTTTCCATCAGTGGCAGCATTCTTCTCCGCAGGGTTATAGACAGTTGTCTGCAGTTGTAGGTGCTCATGCATGTGCTTGAAGGGTTCATGTTCAAGCAAGGTTCTCTTCCCAAATAAATGAGACTCAGAGAGCACCCTACATATTTAGATTGCTTCTTGTCTGTTCTCCTAAAATTTATACTATAAAAGACATAGGGCATTTAAATTTTTTTCTTGATATCAGCATTAGGACAAATTGAAATTTGTTTTTTAATTAAAATAATTCACACTCTTCTCATAAACTCCAGGTTACATATTTAGTTATAATACTGTTTATGAGTTTATTGTCAATCTCTGGGTAAATATAATTTCTCTGGTGGTTCTTCTGTTAATGAGCTGGCCATCTAACTTCCCTTTAATTTTAATGGAGATTTGAGTAAAGGCAGTGTGGGAAGAACCATGCAAATTGAACCCAACTATTGGTAAAGCCAAAAAAAAATTGCTTCTTTATATAATCACATTTGTATAAAAGAGATTGTTATAAAGATTTATATCAAAACAGTAAAAATGGGCAGAAGGTAAAGGTATTTTTAACATTTATTTGTTGACATCTTGAATATGAAAAATGGTAATTATAATATAAAGCTGCAATGGCTGCTAACTTGGTTGGCTGCCCAGCATGCGGACGCAGCGCAGCACGGACACAGTGTAGCAAGTCCACAGCTGCTGGCACAGCACTCTGTGTGGACCCGCTGGGTGTTGGATCTCGGTGGCAGGCAGCAGGTGGGCGCTAGGTTTGTCCTGTGGTCAGGCCCTCACCTCAGGCCTGGGGCTGCCTAGGGCCAGTGCACCCTACGACCTCACTGGGGGCTCCCTCCTGAGCATTTGGGTGCAGGGCACGCTGTAGGGGGA
>JAJEJO010005679.1:156777-180746 GCA_020662805.1 Glaucomys volans | reverse complement strand
CCTCTCCCCCTCCCTCTCCCTTTTCCTCTCCCTCCCTCCTTCCCTCTCTCTCCCTCTCTCTCTCTCCAGGGTAGACCCTGCTTGTCTACCTAATAAAATCTCTTGCCCATGAGTTCCCACCTCCCGAGTGGTCTTTCTGGACGATTTCACTGTTCAGTAATAAGATTTATTTTGAGTTCCAGGTTCTAATTATGTTTTGGACATTTTATTGATGTCTAAACCCCATCTAAAATTTTTTTTAAAATTGCTGAATTGCAGAACTAGATATGATTCATTTAGTCTGTCCTACTTGAGAGTGTATGATGACCTGAAAAGGGTCATGAAATTTATTTTTTATATGGTAGTAAACATATACCTGAATGTAGGGATAAACATCAGTAAGACCTTTGACATTGTGGACTTTAAAGAGGAATTCAAATGTGGTTAAAAACAGAATTACACTTTGAGAAGAACTGTGGGTAACTCCCTATAGAGGTCATTAGGGGATAATTGTGGGCCTCTTCTGAAAATGTGGGTGTAGCAATGTAATGTTAGCAAGACAGAGGTTGTTACCAAGAATAATTACATTGGTTTTAATCCATGAGACAGAACTATTGAAATCAGATGATTATTGACTTTCTTTAATTAATTTAAAAAATGAATTCTTTTCCTATTGCTGTTTCTAGGTTTTATCTTCTAATATTATGCATACTGATTCCGATGGATGTTTGATCTAGTATAATACAGCAATCAGTTTGTAACTCCTGTCTTTCCTCGTTTGTAGAGTTTTTCCTTTCTGATTGAATTACCCTGCACCTGATCATCTTCAGCAACTTGCTGCTTGTATGTATTGGTGTAATTCTACAAAGAGTCAATCATTTTAAATTTAATTTGACTCTCCATGATGTTAACTATCCCACTTAACTTGATGTATGTAAATTTAATGAGCATGCTGTCTTGGAAATATCCACATCCATGAATGAAAATATTGAGCCTAATGTTTATAATTTAGTTGAAAAAATGTCCACTCTCTATTGCCATTCTCTGCATGATAGCTCCTTAGTGTTCTAAATAGTTGCATGTATGTGCTAAGTATTAAGGTTACATTTTTTCCCCTTCCTCAGCTTTACCAAAGAAAATGTGGAAACATTTATTTTGTGCCAGTATCTTCTAATATGGAGTGAAAAAAAAAAAAAAAAAAAAGCAGTAGAAGGCCTGTATTCTTGTGGTTTGTGGCAACTTCTGGTCCCATCCAACCTGCAGAATCTTTTGGAATGTTGTAGAAGCTGCTGACTTGGTGTGAGGCACCTCAGCTCCATCTGGCCCTCTACCAGATGCTACTGGGCAGTGTTCAGTCACACATTGATTCTTTTCTATGTCCTGAGGTTTTGTGTGGTTCTGTTAGTACTCCCTATAAAACTGATGGATTTTTGACCCACCTTGTGTCAGTAACACTTTGTAGCGTGTTCGTGGTGATAGCAAAGCACAGGACATCAAGAGTAAGCACAGTGTTAGCAACCTTAGTGTTCAGCTCCATAGTATTAGCCCCCTGGGAAAATGGGATTTAATGATAATGAAGACCAAAAAATATGGAAGTAAGGATGGGGAGACTAGATTGATCAGAGTTCAAATCTAAGCTATAGGACCATGGTTAACTTAAAGACTTCCCCTGAAGTTTCTCTCATTAATAGAGAAGGGATACCTCAAGTTGAGGTATAGATTGATGTATGCAGATATAGAGAAGGGGATGCCTCAATTGGTTATTGGTAGGTATTAAATTTTGTAAATTTAGCACATTGCCTGGTTCAACCATTTAACCATTATTTAAGATCATAGAATACCAGGGGTCTTTGATAAAGGTCATTGGGAGAATGGGAAGAAGGACAGTTCCTGAGGGTAGGGTTGGATGAGGATGGGATGAAATGGAAGTAACCAAGGACTTTGTGTTTGGGAAACTCAAGGATGCCTGGCTTCTAGCTTTGAAATGGACTTTTGTTATCTGTGTTTGAACCCTTGCTCTCAGTAGCCTTGGATTTGTGTTCATATTGGTTTCTTCCCTCTCCCCTTCTCCCCTCCCCTCTATTCATTCAGTTAGTGTGTGTTTACTGTAGGAAACCCTCCAAAAATCTATTTTTTTTTTAATTTTGGGGACTTGATAAAATGTTATTAATAAATGATTGTGATGTTCCATTTTTATTGTTTTTAAATTACTCATAAAAATTGTAAAAATATTTTAATTTCGCCCCCCACCTCCCCCAGCACTGGGGATTGAATCCAGGGGCACGTAACCACTGGAGTACATCCCCAGCTCTTTTTTATTCGACCCAGGGTCTTGCCAAGTTGTTTAGGCCTAGCTAAATTGCTGAGGCTGACTTTGAATTTGTGATCCTCCTGCCTCAGTCTCCTGAGCCACTGGGATTACAGGCCCACCCACCAACCTCCCGCCCATGCCTGGCTTATTTTCACCTTTTAAAACAACTTCTATTTAAAATAATTTTAGACTTGCAGTTTTAGAGTTGCAAGAATAGAGTTCTTCTATACCTTTCATTTGGCTTTCCTTAATGTCAGCATCTTATATAACATTAGGACAATTATTAAAACTAAGAAACGAACATAGATACTTCTAAATAAATTACAGACTTTATTTCCAGTCATGTCTTTTTATATTCCATGTTCCAGTCCAGACCACACTTTGCATTTAGTTATCGTGTCTCCTTTGTCGCCTCCAGTTAAGGACAGTTCTTTATCTTTTATGACCTTGTCACCCCTGCTTATTTGTCAATTTGGGTTTGTCCTTCATTTTGTATTTCTTTCTTCCCTCCTCATGATTAGATTGAGGAGTATTTTGGGAAGGATACTGTAGCGGCCATATACTCTTCTCAGTAACTATGCCATTATCAGGAAGTAAGTAATGTTAACTGTTACCAGAGGGCTTTCCTGCTCATTGCTACACTAACAATTTGGAGGCAAGTTGACAGGAAAGTAGGTTCATTCAAATCTGGCTTTGAGGAAGAAGAGGAGACCTTTCTGTAGTCAATCTCCAAAGGGGAGTCAGGGTTAAGGAAAGCTTTTAGAAGAGAAAGCAGAGTGGGACAAAAGGCAGGGAATACCCACGTGTAGATTTAGCTAGGTTGTGTTAATCAGAAACTTTTCAGTCTTGGGGTTAATAGGTGGGATGCAGAAAAACAAGTTGCCAGGAAGTACCTTATTCCAGAGGTATCCCTTCCACACATCACCTGTGTCTGTCTTTGTCCCAAGACTGTGGAGATACAGTATGATAATTCTGAGCAAGTAGAAACTAAGAAATGTGAAAATTGAAGATGTCGGCACTGTGTCTCCCCCTAACCTTTTGCTGCTCATTTTGTCAGATAGCCTTGGGAGATATTTGATTTTTCTGGACTTGTAACATAACATATGGAAACAGTTTCTAGGAAAAAGCTCCCTGTGTACTTCCCAAGGACTTTACCAATTCTTAAAGTTAAGGAGCATTGCCTCCTGAGGTTTTCTTCCTATAGCTGACTTCTGCATAGATTGAAAATTAAAGTCTGTTCTAAAAATCTTGTACCTTTATACTTTGATACATGTTTTTTTTCTGTCCATTGCTCCCTTGTTCCTTTTGTAAAGGGCAAAGCTTACTTTTTGTCGTGCCATTTTCTCAAGGACATGCAGAGAGTGATAACCTGTTAGGTGCAGTTCCATGCCAAGTTGGTGCTTCATGACTGTTTGTGGTGTTAGGTAGTTGATTCCTCAGTTTTTTGTGACCTTGTTTCTTCTTTCCTTTTTGTTTTTACATTGAGGCTGTCATCACTGTTTTATCAGAAAGATTAGTGCCAAACGTCAACAAGAGAGGTGTCATTAGCCAGAGGAGAACTGTTGGAGAATTCCAGGTCTCTTCCTTAATTAGAAAATAAAATACTTAATGGCCAGAGTTTTCTAGAAAGACATGAAGCAATAGGATATAGACAGACTAATTGATACATGAGAGTAGGTTCATTAAAGGAATTGACTTGGGAGAATATGGAAACTGTCTCATGACAGCCAAGGAGGAGAATGAGGGAAGCCTTCCAATGCAAGCAGGAGAATGAGGGAAGCCAGAAGTGTGGCTCAGTCCAAGGCCAAAGGCCTGCGAGCCTTGGTGGGGTAGAAGTGAAGTAGACATTGCTGCAGTCCCAGAATCTGACAGCAGAAGGGCTTCCCAGTTAGAGGAGAGCAAATGAATTCACCTTTCCTCTGCCTTATTGTACTACGTGGGCCCTTAGCTGATTGGATAATGCTTTGCCCACTTTGGTGGA
The DNA here is from genome assembly GCA_020662805.1 of Glaucomys volans. Lineage (NCBI taxonomy): Eukaryota > Metazoa > Chordata > Mammalia > Rodentia > Sciuridae > Glaucomys > Glaucomys volans. The sequence goes on along the minus strand of JAJEJO010005679.1, from coordinate 176,475 downwards.
GGGTGAATCTTTTTAATGAGTCCATTAATTCAAATGTTGATGTCTTCTGGAAGAACCATAGGAGACACCATCCAGAAATGCTGTTTCACCAGCTCCCTGGCCATTCCGAATCCCAGGGATGAACCTCAAATTAACTACTTCTGTGTTTGAGCTCATGTCCTCTGGACACCCCTTTCTAAAAAGAAAGTGGCAGCTTTTCATTTTCTTTCAACTACCCATCTTGAAATTTTAATTCACTTTTGGCCACAAGTAATGGACTTTCTGTCTTTTAGTATTCTGTAACTATTAAGTATTTTAATTTGCTGGTTAAAGAGGCTGAGTTATGTTTAACAATTAGAAATTAATAGTGAATAATTTAAGACAGATTCTCAGAACTCTTAGGTCCCACCTTTTTTTTTTTTTTTAAGCAATTATCCCCTAACTTCCCCACTACTTGCTTCCAGTAAATTCTTTTTATGTTTACTTGTGACATGATAATTGTACATTTTGATGGGGTATGGTGTGGTATTCTAACACATCTACAATGTGCAATGATCAAATCAGGGTAATTAGGATATCTGTTACCTCAAACTTTATTTCTTTGTGTTGGAAACACTCAGAATTCTTTCAGTTATTATTATGTGAAATAAATTATTAATTGTAGCACCCTACTGTGCTGTAGAACATTAGAACTTAATTCTCCTGTTTCTTAATTTCTGTTTCATGCCCTTCTCTTTCCCCTCTCCCTCCTCCACTTTCCAGTCTCTGGTCACCACTGCCCTGTACCTCCTGTGAGATCAGCTGTCTTAGCTTCCACGTGTGAGGGAAAACACGCAGTGTTCGCCCCCTCCTTGCCTGGCATATTTCCAGTGAAATTATTTATATAATACAAGCTACCTACATTCATAAATAAAAAAAAATACAATCTTTCTGTACTATATAATAGTCTGTATTTCAATGTAAACAAGTGGCCCTATTTAAGAAAGTAGAGTGAAGAAACATTCTTCAGTCTGTGGTTCACTCCACTCTGAGTACAACAGCTACAGTACAGACTGACCTCAGTCAGATGCCATAAACAGTATTGGCCAGGGATAGTTGTGTTTTAGAAATGAAGTACAAATATTGGTAAAACTTAAAAAAGAAAAAAAGCATCATAATTATAATTTACAGAATAGTTGGATTCTTGAGAAATTCGGTGTATTAAACCCAGGCAATAAAAGGACATAATATGTTAGTTTAAAAATTAGTTCCATTTTACAGTTTATATCTAATTCCACAGAATTAGAGCCTAGGTTTTGCTAATATTCTTCCTCATTTTTAATGGTCTGTGAATCTTTTAAAGATGTAGGACAGTTTTTTTATCCTCTAGGAGTAACTGGGGCATGTCTAGCAGGGCTTGCCCCTGTAAATGCTTACTGCATCACCTCAGTCACTTCTAACCAGAATGCCTCTAGAAATTTCCAAAACTGTTAGGTGGTATTAAGGCTTATTGAGAATTACTTGTTTACAGAAAAATAATGAAAACAAGCCATTATTCACCTAATTTCAGGGATATTTCTAACTGGAGGGACAAGAGTGGAATTACTAATTACAACCTTTTATTGGGGTGTCAAATGGAATTTGAATGGAATTTCTAAGATCTCAAATAGTTTTATCAAGATGAAGTTAAGGCAGTTTTGTCTTTTAAGTACTTGAGTGTTTGGTGGCCAAAACCTGAGTTGGATACATGTATAAACTGCAGTGTCTGGTGAATGCAGTTCACTTAGAAAAGTTGGCAGAAACTTACCTCACTGTTAAGTTTAGGTTTGAATCTGCTGGTTCATAGGTGATCCAAAGTCCTGATGTTTATGAACCTATTCTAAATAGATATGGAGTTCATGTATATTCAAGTACTTATATTGCTTATGACATATGGCCTGGGACTGAGGCTGGAAGGAAATCCATTTGAGTTTCCCTTCTTTTTCAGTCATTTCCGTCTTACCTCAATTTCCCTTTCCTCTGCCAGAACAGTCTCTTAACCAATGTAATTGATAGCTATTCTTATATTTATGTGGATATATGTCTGACTTATATTTTTAGTCAAAATTGGTTCTGTAGGGACATCTATCATGCTTAAACCCTTATTTTGTTTGGTGCTCTTGAGGAATGTTATATTTTTATGTGGTACTTGCTTATCTGAGTGTAACTTTTATGTGATTTAGATCTTTCAGTTCATAAACTAGTTAATGTTTTAGAAAGGGATGGGGAAAAGACAAAAACCATAGGATGCTTTGCCATTTGCTGGGATCAGTACTAGCTATTTGCTTGTGTGGTGTTCTTGTAGCTTTCAGAATCTGGAAAGTGGAAGTTTATTTACTTTCTAATTTTTCTGGTACACAGCAGTTCTTTCAAAACAGTACAAGATAGCTTCAGGTGCAGCTGTTGTAAAATAAATAATTAAAATTGTGAATCCTAATAACCTTAGGAAAGGCAGAAATCTGCAACTGTCTAATTATCTATAGTGATGTGAATATAACTTTAATAGCCTGCTGTGAATTTAAAGTGTTTCTGGTAAGCATTTTACCTGTTAAATGCATCTAGAATATGTTCTTCTCTGTCTCTCTCCAGCTTCTCTCTCTCTTCCTTCCCCTAGGCAGAATTACACATAAATCATTTCAAAACAATTAATGCTGCTTTAGTCACAAATTATTGATTTTTCCCTTCATAGCATATATAGAATTGCCACACTATTTAGATTCTAAAACCAGGCATTTTAATTGTGTTTTCCAGGAAGATATGAATTTAAATGAAGATAAAAAGGCACCATTGCGGGAAAAGGACTTCAGTATCAAAAAAGAAATGGTGATGCAGTACATTAATACTGCTTCTAAGACAGTAAGTAAAACTGTCAAGTTGAAAAATACTGCTGAAACATGGTGTTTTGTGGAAAACAATGCCTTTGCCTAATGAAGTGCTGAAGTGTGTGTGCAGCTGTAATCAGAGGGCTTTTGAATGTATGATTAAAGGCACATGAAGTGTAATACCTTTATTTAGACATATTGTCTGTCTTATAACTTTTAAACGATTTGTTTTTGGCCAGTTACATTGGTAAGAAGCGCTGTGGTCTACCCTACGAGACCTTTCCCTGTTGGTGAATTAAGATGGTCACTGATTTCCAATGTCACCTATAAACAAGGATAATACTGGTATTATAGGAAAAGGAGACTAATTTTATTCTACCTAAATCAGAATACATAATAGGTATTTTGAAATCTATATTTTTAGTTGTAGGTGGACACAGTACCTTTATTTTTTATTTTTATGTGGTGCTGAGGATGGAACCCAGTGCCTCATGTGTGCTAGGTGAGCACTCTACCACTGAACCGTGCCAGCCCCATAATCGGCATATTTTAAATGTGAGTGACCGGAAGGATAAAATTATCTTGTTACAAATTTTAAGTGCAGGTATTGAAAGGAGTCTCGAGCTTCCACATGGCTGCCAGTTTTTAGGGAAATATGAAATATGTGGGTGGAAATAATGGCTAACTAAGAAAGCATGACTGATATACAGTATCAATTACATTTATTTCATGGAGCAACAAATGAGCTTCACTCGTCACATACAAAGAGTAAATGATTGGATGAAAAATATAAAATGGACATCAACAGAGAAGTAAAACACAGTAGAAAATGATTGTGTCTGAATTTAAAGTAGAATTGGATTAGAAAAGAACGGCTTCACAACCTAGTTTTCATGGGATACTTTAACCTAAGGCCAGGTTATAAATATATGTTACTTATACTTTAACTCCATTTATCTTCTAGACTAGGCCATGACTCTGAGGTGCTTCTTTTGAAAGAAAGACTCAAGACGTGTTTAATTTTTAAACATGTCACACATTTTGGCAGCTGATCTTCAGTTGTAGAAGTCATTGCCAGTACTGTGCTTTGTCCAGCTCTTTATATAGATGGGTCTGTATCCTGCTGTTGAGATACTGATACTAATTGCTTTTGCTCCTTAATGATACACATAGACATTGCAGGTCAGCATTAGGGGTGTAGGAGTCAGAGCTCTGTTGTTTTGATCTGCTTATTTATCCAGTTTGACTCTGGGCATCTTATTTTACTTCTCTGAGCTCCAATTTTCTCATTCTTAAAATGGGACTACCTACATCATAGCCTTGTTATCAGTATTAAATTGTTTATTCCAATTTTAAACTGGTGGCTGCTTCCTGTGGTAGTGGTGCTAGTAGCAATTGTTTCCCCTTGTGATTTCTTTATTCTTGGTATTGAGATCATCATACCATAATTAATAGTATAGGGAAAAGTACATGAGTAATAATACAAATTTAGTATTTATAAGTTCACATGTTTGAGATAGTCACTTGCTTATGTTTACTGAGTATCCAAATGTCAGGCAATATTTTAGGCACTGGATATGGGTCACCAGGATAGTCTACCACTGTCATGTGAAGCAGCATTGGGAACATGTATCTGAAACACACGAATACACATGAAATAGAAGGTGAAATGTAATGTGCAAAAGGAGTGAGTAGAGATGGTGTAACAGTTTTATATGGAGTAGTCAGGAAAAACATCTCTTAGGGAATTTTAAATCTACCAACCATGAATTTACTAAATAGAACTACAAGGAATATTACATCAGAACTGGTTTAGAAAACCTTGATGTATTAATAAATTTTAATTCTGGAATTTGAAATAATAAATTTCTAAGAGAAAAACAAAGTGTTTTGAACTTCATAATAGTGGATCTATTTCAGTTTGCTTTCAGTGATTTTAACCTTTAATCCTCTAATCATTTTGGACTAAGGTTAGAGTTTATTTATCAGAATTGGGTAATTAAATTATCAGAGTTGAGTAAATTAGTTATCTAAAGGATCATTACAGCACTGACTCATCTAATTAGTGTATGGAGTATCATGGCTTTTTCTAGGAGGGTTCTGAATAATTTGGCAAATGGTTAACATTCTAGAAAGTTCATACTGACCATTTGTGTTTCTACTTTGGAAGTAGAAACCCATTTTATTAACTCTAGGGTATAGATTTTGTCATACCACTTTATTTATATTAATGAGTATGTTAGAAAAACAGAACCAAAATTCATAGATGGGTTGTTCTAGAGAGGATAATGGGGAGTTGGTATCAAGCAAACTATTACATGATTTTTGGTTGGAGATTTTTTTTTTTTGTGGGTAGTCATTAAGATTATCACTGATGCCTACAGTTGATTTGAAAATGTTTTAGAAATATTAACCCTAAAAGTAGGCCTAAAGTAGATAATTTTAGTATTTAGAATAGGAGGGAAAATATGCCATCACTCAAACTAGTTATTACCAGGCTTTTAAGTTTGAGTTTTGGTGGTCAAGATGCAATACTGACTTTCTGCAGTTAGGAAGGTTTATTAAATTAAGCAAGTATCATATTAGTAGCTGACAATGCTCGATTCACTTTTTTCTAACTTTCTAGGGCACAGCATGTGTTTGTCTAGTACAGTCTGGTATAGGACTTCTGAGAAATGTTTCCTCTTCCTCATTTAAGGACCCCACTTTGGAGAGCTGTTTTTCTGAGCTAGCAGGCATGCAAGGTTGTGATGTGCTTGGAGTGTGGCATCCTGGAGCTGCTGCTCTGGCCTAGTGCAATCCTCTCTCTAACCCTTTCCTGTATGTGAAGTGATGCATGTGAAATGTAATGTGCAAAAGGAGTGAGTAGAGATGGTTTGAGTTTTTCTGTGCTGATGTAATGGTTTTTATGTCATCCACATACATTCTTGCCTATGTGGGATCTCTCTAATTCTAATTCATTCTGACAATTACTGTTTCTGTTTAAAGGGACATTATAAAAACCCTACCATTACCCAGCATGAGTTCGTTCAGAGAATAGATGACAGAGGTACTACTGGCCCTGTGTTCATTCTCTGGTAAATGACTCACTGGAGAAAATGTCTTTGATAAAGAATACAAAATTTGCTTGGGTTTGATTATCTAGCTGGAGAGTGAGAACAGTGTGCAATTGGTGGTAAGGATCTTGAAAGAAGTTCAGTGGATTAGACAAAGGGGAATGAAGGGAAGGGGGGGATAGGAAAAGGAAAGACAGTGGAATGAATCTGACATAAACTTCCTATGTCCATATATGAATATACCACAGTGACTCTCACCATCTATACATCCAGAAGACTTGGTCCTAATTAGAATTATATTCCATGCTTGTATAATTTTATCAAAATGGACTCTACTATCATATATAATTAAAAAGAACCAGAAAAATTAAAAAATGAAAACTGAAGTGTATGTAAATAGATAGACAAAATGGAAGATGATTCACAGTTGCCAGAAAATATAAGAGGAAACTTCTGGAGCAGAACAGAGTACGGTCTCTTAAGCCACAACTGCATAAGGATTTTTAGTTTTCCAAATAGAAGGGACTGAGAAATGGTTAAGTGAACCATAAGTATAGTTCGTATTTTTTTTATATTGTGCCTTATTTTTCATTCTTGTCTTCCCTTAAAATGCTTTAAGCAGTCCTTCAAATATTGTTAAAATATGATTTTTGTAGCCATGATTCTTGTGCTCTATGTGGGCAAACTGACTTGGGAGATAGATCCTAATAGTTTCTGTCTTCACTTGGTTTTGTCTTCTTTTTCTCTTGCTTTAGGTGCATCAATCCCTGTGTTTGTGATACCAGGATTTATATTAGTGCTTATTTTCCTTTTGATGTTTTGAGTTGTGCTTAGGGTGAGCTGGCTCCAGGTACATTATGTCTGAATAATGTAATAAAGTCTCCTATGACAGGGTCCACAGGAGATCTTGAATCAATTTATTCATAATTAATGTGTTAAAAAGGACTACTGCAGAATAAGATTGAGAATGAGATAATTTTTTTCCCTTATCACATAGGAGTTGTAAAAATAAGATATATGCTGTGCTTTCCTATCTGTTGAGAGGTGTTGTTCCACTCTGAGGTCTTTCAGGCTAATCTGTGGCAATTAAAAACTGCAGAAACACTGAGAGGCGAAACCCTTTATGCCAGAAAGTGCAAGTGACCCCCTGAAAGGAGTGGAAGATCCTCTGCAGAGGAAGAGGATCAGAGGGAGTAGGAGTCTGGAGGATTGAGGGTGGTCAAATCTGAGGACTAGGAAAGGAGAACCTGAAAGATACCTGGTCCTTTGTGTGAAAGTCTGGTTTCTGGGAGAGAGTGAGAAGTATAAAGGGATTTTGAGGGAAAGTGGTTTTCTGCTATCTTGTGTAATGTATTATGTCTCCAGGGCCCTTCAGCAGAGATGACCCCTTGCTCACCAGTGAATTGGGGGGTTGACTTTTCCCCCAATTTATTTTTGTACTTTAATAAGAAACTGTCCAGCCAGATTGCAGCTAGACTGCTTTCTGTAGCATGTAACCTTTTTTTTTTTTTTTGGCTATGGATAAAATGCTTTAAACATTTCTCTTCAAAATGCATTCTTCTACTAAAAACCCTTCTGAATGCTCTAGCATGGAGCCAAAGGCTGCCAAAGGGTCTTTTTCCCTCCATCTCTTTGTTACTGGCTTGTTTCACAGCTGCAGTGACATGGCCATTTAGGTGGGTGGCTACCTTATATAGCCTGTCTGACTCTACACTCAGATTCTTACAGACAACATCCATCCTTTATGTTCTATTTATTTAGTTTGTTTTCCTTTCTGATTCTTTTCCAGAAGTTGTAACAGAGCTCCTCTTTTATAAATGCTCCTAGAAGTTTGCTAGTCCTTCTGACTTTGTTTTCTATTTTTGTTTTTAGTAGTAAAACTAGTTTCTTTGTGAATGGCATTTATTGAAAAAGTTTGTATAGTTTATCTTTATTCCTTGAATTTGTTTCTTAAATGTTACTGAAATACTGAAATGTTACTTTTAAAATAAGAAATAAAATTAAGTACTATAGAATATAACTTTAGAAGGTGTATAAAAGGGCATAACAAATTATTTTTAGATAGCAGGAGATGACTGAGTCCACATGGAATTCCTAAGTATGGAACTATAATCCTATGTGTTGGTGTGTGTATATATTTGTATGTGTATGTATATAAAATATAGGTATACATGGTTCAGTGTTTAAAAGTATTTTGAGAGGTCTTATCATGGTACCACTTGTTTTAATCTGGGTGGCTACCATCATGTTTTCAAGTATGAAGGACATAGTATTTTGCAATATGATCCTTCTAGGTATCTCTTACCAGAAAAACTTAATGTTTTGAGAAAATGTTAGTCATATGTCCAGATTTGTGTATCGTTTTGAGATGGAAAATTGTGGAGTTGATTTGTTTTACCATTGACTTGTTACTATTGTCATAGTAGTAAAGGCATTTTCATACCTTTTGTCATCTACTTTTCTTTGAGTACAGTTACAAATGTTAATTAAAAAATATTGTCAGAAACAGGTAAAGTTCTTGTTTTCTCTCAGTCTTTGTTAAGGAGGTTTATATTTTAACCTCTAGAAACTTAGATAAACCAAAGTTCTACATTTTCTTGGTAGTTAAAATTAACATGGATTATCTTTGGCTTATACATCAGGTTAGGATTTGATGAAAGCACCTTACAACAATGAAGGTTAGTAAAAAATGATGGTGCTATTAGAAGTCTATAACAACAATGTCCTTGCCCACAATACTTTGCCTGTTTGACTCTAGGTCTTGCTTGCTGAGTAGGAGAAAATTTCAGAACCTCAGGGCAGTAAACCAATTTCTTATTAAGAGTATTTCCTAATAATTTGGCACTTTAATTTCCATTTCTGCCTATGTAGGACAAGTTTTATTTATGTACAATTAAAATTATCTTCCTATAGCTCAAATTTAATCCAGTTTTCTTATACGTTGTTTTTGGGCAGCTCCAGTAATATTTAAACTTCTGATATCATTGCATTGTGCTGTTCTGTAGATAGGAGATGGTAATGAAGAAACCAATCCCCCCCTTTTTAAAATTTATTTATTTTTTTTATTTACTTATTGATTCATTGAACACAAATGGAGTACAGCTATTGTTTCACTGGTTGTACACAAAGTAGAGTCACACCATCTGTGCGTTCATACATGTACACAGGGCAATGGTATCTGTCACACATTCTGTTACTATTTTTACCCCCCACCATGCCCCCACCCCTCCCTTCCCTCTATGCTATCTATCCTTCCTCCATTCTTGCCACCCTTCCCCCCCCCATTATGCATCATCATTCATTTATCAGAGAGACCATTCAGCCTTTGGATTTTTGGGATTGGCTGATCTCACTTAGCATAACAGTCTCCAACATCATCCATTTACCTACAAATGCCATAATTTTATTCTTCTTTATGGCTGAGTAATATTCCATTGTGTATATATACCACAGTTTCTTTATCCATTCATCTACTGAAGGGCATCTAGGTTGATTCCATAATCTAGCTATTGTGAATTGAGCAGCTATGAACATTGATGTGGCTGCATCACTGTAGTAATCTGGTTTTAAGTCCTTTGGGTATAGGCCAAGGAGTGGGATAGCGGGGTCAAATGGTGGATCCATTCCAAGTTTTCTAAGGAATCTCCATACTGCTTTCCAGAGTGGCTGCACCAACTTGCACTCCCACCAGCAATGTATGAGTGTACCCTTTTCCCCACATCCTCGCCAACACCTGTTGTTGCCTGTGTTCTTAATAAAAGACATTCTAATTGGGGTAAGATGAAATCGTAAGGTGGTTTTGATTTGCATTTCTCTTATAACGAGGGATGTTGAACATTTTTTCATAAATCTGTTGATTGCTTGTAGATCTTCCTCTGTAAAGTGTCTGATAATCCCCCCCCTTTTTTTTATAGGAAGAAATCAGGTTCAAATTAGAATTGCTTATTTTTGACTTTAAAAAAATCTTACAGGTTTAGATACCTTTCTTATTTTTTTAAAATATTTTTGTTTTAGATGTTGATAGACCTTTACTTTTATTCTTATGTGGTGCTGAGAATCGAACCCAGTGTCTCATACATGCTAGGCAAGTACTCTACCACTGAGCCACAACCCAGCCCCATGGATACTTATTTTATTTTATTTTTTGGGGTACCTGTGAATTGACTCAGGGGCTTAATTTTGAACTTCTGAGCCACATCCCCAGCCCTTTATATATTATTATTTAGAGACAGGATCTCACTGAGTTGCTTAGGACCTTGCTAAGTTCCTCCTGCTTCAGCCTCGCGAGCTGCTGGGGTTACAGGTCTGTGCCACTATGCCTGGCTGCTGATGTTATTATTATTATTATTATTATTTTTATTTTATTTTATTTTATTTTTTTTAAAGACTAACTAGATAAAATGTTGTTTGCTACCTGGAATTTAGAGACTGAACTGGTCAATTTTTATTAGCATTGTTGGCATTGGAGGTCATCTGAAGTTGTTTTATCTTGGTCATTGAATTGTTTCTTGGCCCAAGACATTCTATGCTCATTCTTTCTTTTTAGATTTTTATGAACATAATTAAACTTTTGTTTGATAACCACAGAAGTAGTGATAACTTTGAAAGTGCCAGCAAGCAGAGACATGAAATCATGGTAGTTATGAAAGTGATGACAAATGTTCAAAGGGAAAGAATATTTTGGAAGAAGAAATACTTCTGATGGAAAAAGTAAAAAGGGAAGGAAAGTTCTATGTATATGTATAATTAACTTTTTCAGTGAGCAAAGAGGAAAGGTAATTAATGTAGTGAGGGGGAAAAAGTGGCTAAGAATAATAGCTTTCCACTTTGGTATCCATTAGAATCATCCCGGGAACTTTAAATATCTCACTGTCCAGGCCACACCATTTAACAATATACCAGAATTCCTGTGGTTAGGACTGAGGTATTAATATCAAATAAATCTTTCTTGGGATTCTAATGTGCAGCCAAGAGTAAGAACTGTTTGGCTGGAAAGGGCGAGCCTCATCACCAGATGTCTTAGTGTAACATTATTCAACAATAGACTGGAGTTGATAAAATGTAAAGATTGAAGTTGGTGAACATTTATGGCTGCAAGGCTGGTTGCATGTGTGTTAACATCATTCAAAATGTATGTTTAAGGACATACGTACTGGAGCTACTAAGAATTTTGTTAGATAGGTGATAACTTGGAGAAATTGTCAGAGAAGAACCTGCTGTACTTTGGAAAAAGATGTCCCAAAGAACAGGTATCAGCAAGGACGAGAAAAGTATGCTTGTTTTTAAAGCTTCAGTGAACTGATTTATCTCCCCAGTTAGTGGCATTTGTTCCTTATTTTATGGTTTCCTGATTTATTACCGTTTTAAGAAACGGTGCAGTATAGTGATACTGCCCTAATTCCAAGATCATAAATGTGGTCAGTACAGCCTCTTATTATCAGTGTTACACGAAATTATTTCCAAATCCCTTTATTATCAGAAGCACTCCAGGATAGATTAAGTAAATTGGGGATCTGCCTATGGGATTCAGTAAGGTATGAAAACAATGCAGTCTAAAAGTTTAATTAGACAATCCCAAGTTTAACTGTTCCTTATATGTTATTGTTAGATTTTGTTCACAGGTTTTTTCCTGGAAAACTTAACTCCTTTGGTAAGTTTAAAACTATTTCTTGGCATTAATTTTATTAAGGTTGATTTTAAAGATGGTTTTGTTATACTCTTTTTTAGTCGGCATTTTTAGTAGTTATTAGTTTTTTTTCCTCCCTTTTTTTTTGGTACTATGTATTGAACCTAGGGGCACTCTATAACTGAGTTATAATCCTAGCTCTTTTTAAAATTTTGAGTCAGAGTCTCACTAAATTGTCAAGACTGGGTCAAACCTGTGGTTCTCCTTCCTCAGCCTCCCGAGTAGTTGTGATTACAGGTTTGCACCTCCACACCTAGCTAGTAGTTTATTAGTTTTTAAAAATTTAGTTTAGATCTGGAATATTGCTTAGAGCAAATCCACATTTTGCAAATGAGAGAAAGGCTCAAGGAGTATGTGACATCGACAAGGTAGTGATACAACCAGGACTAGAAACCGGAACATTTTTCTTCCTTTGTTTTTTTGTGGTGTTGTGTATCAAAGTAGGGCCTTGGACTGGAGTTGTGGCCCTGTGTAGAGCACTTGCCTAGCATGTCTGAGGCACTGGGTTTGATTCTCAGTATCACATATAAATAAATTAGTCAAAAGAATGTCCATCAACATCTTAACACACCAACCAACCAACCAACCCTAGGGCCTTGTGTATTCTAGGAAATAGTTCTACCACTTCACCCTCAGTCCCATTCTCCTTTTAAACCTTTTTGTGAAGTAAAACAGATATAGAAATAAAAAGAAACAAATATGTGGCTTGGTGAATTATCTTGGAAACACCACCAAGATTAATAAACACAGTGTTGCAACCATCCCGGGCGGCCCTCCATCTGTCCTGCCCCAGTCTAAAAACCCCTTCAGATATGTGTAGGTTTTCTCGTAAAAGCAATGCCTCTTATAAGAATAATTTCCTTGAGCTTCTTTGTGGTTTTAACATACCAAAGTGTATCTCAAGGCACCATGGTTTGTTCTTTTAAACTGTGGAATATCTGTAAATCTCTGGGTTCCCCATGGATCCCTATATTTTGTCCAGTACAGCATGGGTTTTACTAATTTGCATATTCATGGTGAAATTAACTTGTTTCTGTTTCCTCTGTATCTCCTACAAAATGGCAGCTAGATCAGACTCAGGAAATGTGATATTACTCTTTTATTAGTGGTTAATTATGTCTGGTTTGTAATTAAAATTCTTGAATTTTTTCATGGATTAGTTGGAATGATTTCTTCTCATACTCTTTGGTTACCTAGCGATATAGGAAATTTATGATAAATGCTGCATTTTTTTCTGCCAGTTTTCTACATATTGAATTGGTTCCATCCTTTGAATTGATTCCATGTCATAAATTCTTAATATTTAAGATACTAATAATTTATGCATCACAATTATTATTTTTAGTGAATCTCAGATTGTCCTGTCTTTGGTCAGTGGAACTTTGGTTGGCTTCTAGTCATTTTGGAATGACCCTAGCGGCTTTGAATTGTTACCTTCGTACCTGGTAAGAGGATCTGCTCCTTGTACATGTCTTTCATACTAGACCTTTCATCACTCATTTCCTTTAGTGGGAGTGATATTTTAAGATTGCAGTCTCAGGGCCAAGGAGGTGTTAATGGGAGAATTGCTATTTCTAGGCCTTTTCAGTGGAGAGGAGAGCAAAAGAGAAGGATGGGTATTTGTATATTTAAGAAATTTGACATATGCTATCTCTGTCCCCAAGTTCTTTTTGTTCTTGACCGTGTTGATGAAGCATGTAGCCATTACATTTCACACTCTCTTCTTCAAGTCTTCATTTAGTCTTCACTTATGAATATCTGTTTTGAATGCTTACCACTAGTTCTTTTGTTGATATTTGTGTAGACATTTTGTGTGTCTGAAGTTTATTTCTTGGTAGACTCCTCAGAATGCCTCATAGGAGTAGTATTGTCTGAGTCTTGCACATTGATAACAGTATATGCCATTTATTGCTGAGGGTCAGTTTTACTGGATATAAACTTTTTGCCTCACATACCCCCCGCCCCCTTAGGATGTTAAATTACGCAGCTTTCTTCTACATAAAGCATGAGGATGTTACTGTCCCAAAGGTCTGCTGATAAGTAGTTTGTAGTCCTTATAGTTAACTGCCTTTTACCTGGATGTCTGAGTGGGATGGTCAGGTATGCAGAACACTATTTCATTGCGTGCTTTAAAAATTTCGAGTAAGTGTTGTTTTCTTGTTTTTGTTTATGGGGATCTCTTACCTATATGTTGGATTTTGGTCTATCTTTAATATGTCACTTTCTCTCCAATGATTTTTACCTTATTTTTGATTTTTAAAAATTTCATTTCTGAATCTCTTGTGACATTTTTATGTTTATTCTTGTATTCTTTCTACATTAGTTTTAATTTCTGAAATGATTTTTATCTCCTATTGTTTCCCAAGTTCCCTCACTTCATTTTTTTTTATTCTGCTTTAAATGTTTGTTTCATGTCTTATTCCTCATTTTGAAATTGTAAACTACAGTTTGATTTGTGGGATTGTCTTTGAGATGCTTTTTATCTTCTGTAGGCATATTGTTATTTTTCATGACATTCTGGGCACTTTTTCCTCACTGTTCTACAGCTGGGGGTTCCTAGGATGTAGACTTCCCTGGCCTGTACACTCATCTGCAGTTTCAGGAGGCCACACACCTCTCAATTTTAGCCTTTGTTCCCAAATTGGCCTCCCGAGATTTCCAGTGAGTACCTGTGGTTCTGTTTGGAATTTTCTTTTCCTGTTAGCCAGATGCCTTGTTGGTTCCTCTGGTTTTCCCCACACAGATGTTTATATTGTGCATGTCAGTTGTATGCTTATCGTTTTGTGTTCCACTGCTTGTCTTTTAAGGATTATGGAGAGGATAATTTTGCTGTTCAATATGTTTGGCTTTTTGATTTTTGGTATTTAGTTATTTTTGTCTCTCTTTTTTTTAAGGATCCAGGAAGTTTCCAAAACTCTACTGCCACACCTCATATCCAAGTCCTGTCGTTTCTTGATTTTAAGTCTCATATTCTTTTATTTTATGCCAGTTTAGGTCTTTGGTTAAAAAATTATTCACGGTTATTAGCATTTGCTTTCACTCACCCTACTTTTTCGAGGGTGAAAATGATGTATTAAGGAATGACATTTTTCTGTGTAACTTTAATTGATAGTTCTAGGTTTTGCTCTTTATTTCATCTGTAAACTTTCATAAAACCTTTTAATGGCTCATGGCCTACAAATAGATTTAAATCATGCTAGCTTTAGCCTTAATGTCTATGCTGTGTTTGAACAGTGCTGTCATCTCCTCATGCAGCTTCAGTAATTATGCACTATGCATCCTTTGCTGTATCCCATTGATAATTGGAAAATTCAGACTGCCCTTCACTGTTTTACCCCACCTTAGAAAAATAGGTCTCATCTGCTTGTGTGTGTCTATAAATTAGTGAGTGTGTTAAATCTATCCCAGCATGAACTCACTTCAAGTGCTGTGAAAGACTATCTTAAAGAATTTAAATTGATTGCAGATGTTAGTGCAATTAAGCAGGCCTGATGAGCTAAGAATCATGTTTCTCAGATTTGAATATGAATGCATTTTAAAAATTATAGTGGTGTACTTCATGTAAATGGAGTTCATAGACATCTGAGGGTTTTTATCACCTTCAGTTTTAAAATGGTTCAGAAACACGAAAAGTGATGCTCGACCCTTTAAGCAGATACTTGCATGACTTAGAATAAATATGTGTTAGTCTTTGTAGTTCTGTGTCATCTTTAACTAGAATGGACTAAGAAGGAATTCTTTCATTATTTCATTTGTCTACCAATTAGCTTACTGCTTTTTGTGTCTATAATTCATTTAAAAGTTATTCTGCAGGCATAGAGATAGTGTAATGTTACTTCATCCCCATTTTTTAAGAAGAAGAAAAGTTCGGCAAAATGCCAAGTGAAAACATTCAGATTATAGAAGCTAGGATATTTTTTCTCTCATTATATTACTCACTGGTAGAATTCTATCTACTTTAAATCGCTTTTGCTTTAACTGCTAAAATGTAAGAGAAGGTTTTCTATTTGTTTTAAAAAATAGCATAGTGGGTTGCAAATTAGGAAGCAAATTCTAAAATAAGACTGTAACAAGATTAAGTAGAGTGTATGGTATGCTCATTTTCAATTTATTTCAAATTGATCCATGCACATTAAGTAATTAAACTCATCAGTTTCTGTTACACATTGTAAAATGTTATGGACATTAGGACTTCGTTATATAGACAGTGGTAAAAATAAAGCAAAAAAAAGGGTGAGTAATTAGATACTCTTCAAATACTAACAAAATTGATATTATTTGAAATGTAGCAACATTAATGATTTTAAATAGGAACAGAGAATATGTATTTTCCAGATGGTGAAAATTAAGTCTGATCTACAATAATTTATAAAAGTTTATTCCATTATATTACCATTACATGCATGACTGTACCTTGTTTTCAGGATTTAAGAATAGAGTTCTATTGCTTCTAGCTTCGTGATTTTAGAAAATTCATTCTTCTCTATGACTGTGTTTACTAAAATATAAAACTTTAGAGTTTTTTAGTTTGAGAAATTCGGATTATAGGCAGTACTTATAGTCTCTTAGTTGTTGTTTTTCAAGTTCTAAATAAAGTATAATATGGGAATGGGTGAATAAATGTTACAGTTGCTTGGATGCACTGGCATATACCTGTAACCCCAGCAACTTGGGAGGTTGAGGCAGGAGGATTGCAAGTTCAAAGCCAGCCTCAGCAACTTAGTAAGGCCATAAGCAAGTTAGTGAGACCCTGTCTCAAAATAAAAAATACAAAGGGCTAGGGATTTGACTCAGTGGTTAAGTATGCCTGGGTTCAATTCCTATACCAAAAAAAAAAAAAAAAAATTGACAGTTAAAGGCTTTTTAAGTTGGATTTATACCTGGAATAAAAAGTTGTTAATCCTGAGTATCATAAAAAAATATGTTTTTTAAATTTTTTATACAATTCATATAATCTTACATATACATAGGGTAATACTGTCTGTCTCAGTCTACTATTTTTCCTTCCCCCATCTCTTTCCATCCCATTTTCCTCTACACCATCCATACTTCCTCCATTCTTTCCTATCCCCCCCATAACAGCGCCCCCCCCCATACCGGCTCTGTTCCACCATCTACTGATTAGAGAAAACATTTGGCTTTTGGTTTTTTTGGGCTTGGCTTATTTCACTTAGCATGATATTCTCCAGCTCCACCCATTTACCAGCAAATGCCATAGCTTTATTTTTTATGGCTGAGTAATATTCCCTTGTGTATATATACCACAGTTTCTTTATCCATTCTTCAATTGAAGGGCAAATAGGTTGGTTCCACACTCTAGCTATTGTGAATTGAGCAGCTATGAACATAGATGTGGCTGCATCCCTATACTTTGCTGATT
Organism: Glaucomys volans; assembly: GCA_020662805.1. Taxonomy (NCBI): domain Eukaryota; kingdom Metazoa; phylum Chordata; class Mammalia; order Rodentia; family Sciuridae; genus Glaucomys; species Glaucomys volans. Next base: position 159,534 of record JAJEJO010005679.1, on the reverse strand, counting down.
TTAAGTCTTTTGGGTATTAACCGAGGAGTGGGATAGCTGGGTCAAATGATGGGTCCATTCCAAGTTTTCTGAGGAATCTCCATACTGCTTTCCAGAGTGGTTGCACCAATTTGCAACTCCAACTCCAGCAATGTACAAGTGTGCCTTTTTCCCCACGTCCACGCCAACACTTGTTATTGCTTGTATTCCTGATAATAGCCATTCTAATTGGAGTTAGATGAAATCTTACGGTGGTTTTAGTTTGCATTTCTCTAATTACTAGAGATGATGAGCACTTTTTCATATATTTGTTAATCACCTGTATATCATCTTCTGTGAAATGTCTGCCCAGTTCCTTAGCCCATTTATTGATTGGGTTCTTTGCATTTTTGGTGTAAAGTTTGGTAAATTCTTTATAAATTCTGGAGATCAGTGCTCTGTCTGGAGTGTGTGTGGAAAAGATTTTTTCCCACTCTGTAGGCTCTCCTTTCACAGTATTGATTGTTTCTTTTGCTGAGAAAAAGCTTTTTAGTTTGAATCCATCCCATTTATTGATTCTTCCTTTTATTTCTTGCGCTCTGGTGGTCATGTTGAGAAAGTCTGGTCCTAAGCCAATATGAAGAAAATTCAGGCCTACTATTTTTTCTATTTGGCGAAGAGTCTCAGGTCTAATTCCTAGATCCTTGATCCATTTTGAGTCGACTTTTGTACAGGATGAGAGATAGGGGTTTAATATCATTTTATTGCATATAGATTTCCAGATTTGCCAGCACCATTTGTTGAAGAGGCTCTCTTTTTTCTCCACTGTATGTTTTTGGCACCTTTGTCTAGTATGAGATAACTGTACTTATGTGGGTTTGTCTCTGGGTCTTCTATTCTGTACCTTTGGTGTATCTGTCTATTTTGGTACCCATACCATGCTGTATAAAAATATAGTTTTTCACATGAAGCATGTATATATATTTACATGTCAATCTTTGGATAAAGGGCAAATCCTTTGAGCAGGATTGGTTCCTACTTTGGTTTATTCAACACATAGGCATGCTTATGAAACATCCTCTGTGATAACCATTTGTTTGTATGTTTTATGTTTTAAGTAGATGAAGAATTTATAGTTGTGAATTAATGCAAATTTAGTCTTTATGAGAGTTTTGTGTGTTTTTTTTCTTTTTACAGTATGATCTTTTCACATATCTTATGCATACCTAATTTAAAATTTTTTTTTTCAAGTAAATTTCTATACCTGTCTTTCTTAATTCTGAATGTAGCATATTACAGAATTACCTTTAATTCTCAGAAATGATTGCATTAACAAATACAGATACTGTAACACTTGATAAACAGTTTGGAGGTATCAAAAGTCAATTATTGGTGCACAGATGTCATAGAACTACACATGTAGTCTTATGCTTTGGGCATCTACCCTCTGTATTATGTAATAATGGAATACCTAGTGCTGGATATCTCTCCAGAGTTTTAGAGTCACTTTCATTTCTTTCTTTTCTCTGCCCAGTAAGGTAATAAAAATATATTTGTAACTTGAGAAAAATACATATTTCTGAAAAATAGATTTTCTGAACATGCATTTCATGTGGAAAAAATGTTTTTTTCCCTCCCACTTAATTGTTCTATTGTGTTTCTGTTAGAAATGACTGATTCAGTTTAAATGGAATCAAACCCAGCAAAACATATTGGCTTGTGCATCTGAAAAGCCTAGGGGTTTGTTGACTTTAGAAAGGCCTAGATCCAGGTTTTCAAGTGACCTAAGGATTCATTCATTATGTCTCTGAGCCTGCCTTAACTATGTGTTGGCTTCATTCATGCAGGTTGTACCCAGATGGTTAGCAGAAGCTCCCAGTGTAATTCCTACAATTTAGGTCAATAGTCTTCATTAAGTTTTAGATATGTTCCCTATTGGTTAAAAAAAATTGATCATATATTCACTAAGGTGCAGTATGTTTGTTTACCATAAACATGTTCATTGTACTATTACCTCATATTTATATTAGATTCATACATTATTAAAGTATAAGGGTTGAGAATATAAATACAAAGTAATATGTTAATATTTCAGTTTAACTGCCTCACCTTCACAGTTTTTTTTATTAATTTTGTTTTTATTACATTTTAGCTATGTTAGAACCATGACAACCTGAACTTGTCTTTTTTTCTTGCTCTAAAATAATTTTACATGTTCTACAAATTACTTTATGATTTATTTTCAAAATCTGGAATTGGTGCCTTTTTTCCCTTTGATTTTTTTTTCTTCTACTATTCCTAATTAGAGATTTAAATTATTCATTCTACCTATCCTTTGTAATGAAACCTTCCATATTCATGCCCTGGGAGCATGCACAATCATTACACTTCTCCTAAGTTCATGTTAACCCCTGTGTTTTCTCTTCAGTCCTCCACCACCGAGCTCTATCCCGAGTTCTAGCCCTTTTGTATTCTTGCCTGTACTGGTTCTTGTATTCTTGGGCTGCTGACTTGATCCTCTCCTCTATTTAGTCACATGTAATTAAACAGTTTGAATTTGCTGTTTTGACTTTAATAGCAGTACCTTCTTTTTCTATTGGGTTAGAAGTAGAGGATGCTGAGTAAGATATCATGCCTTGGACTGGGGATATAGCTTGGTTGGTAGAGTGTTTGCCTCATAAGCACAAGGACCTGGGTTCAAGCCCCAGCACTGCAAAAATAAATAAATGAATAAATAAAATAAAAAAAATCTATCTATCTATCTATCTATCTATCTATCTATCTATCTATCTATCTATC
>JAJEJO010005679.1:89322-156767 GCA_020662805.1 Glaucomys volans | reverse complement strand
ATCTATCTATCTATCTATCTATCTATCTATCTATCTATCTATCTATCATCTATCTATATCTATCATGCCCTGACTCTACCTTTGTGTGTTGAACTTGAAAATAAAAGACAAAGCCATGAATCAGGTTATGAGTCATCCAGGTTACAGGTTAGATGGATTCGTGTAAGAATACCACCTTTGTGAATTCATCATTCTCGATGATGAGTTGGAGAAAGATTTTGGAGGCTCACAAACTTGGTTGATCAACACACTGAGATTTAGTGTGTTTCATAAGCAGGTATGCAATCTAAGCTGATACACTTTGATGTTTAAAAATTCAAATGCCATTTTTGTAATTTAGAATCAGAAATATTGATGAGATTCTTATATTCTCTTCTTGTCTCATAGGTAGGATTATATTGGAAGTGAACTGGTAAGAATTTCTTACTTGGTTTATTGAATCATCTGTGGCAATAATGGGTCCTATTTTTAAATTAAAGTAAATCCTGCTCAAATGTGTGCCCATACATAGCATAGCATCATGAGCTTTGTCTGTCTTAGTGTTTTCTTTTGTTTGCAGTGCTGAGACTCGAATCTAGGTCCTTGTGCATCCTGGGCAAGCACTCTACCACTGAGCTATATCTCCAGCCCTGCTTTGCCTATCTTTACTGACCTACTACTTCATGGAGTCATCCATTTAATTAATCTGATAGACTATAGCTTTGGGAGGGCCATGAATACCTGCTACATCATGGAGGTAGATATATGTGTTAGTATTTGGGGCATCACCTTTTCTGGGCTCTGCAGAACTCTGGGTGTGTCTCTTGACATTTCCATAGTTAGGATGCAGATGCTTCCTCCTAATGACATAGGCTCACTACTCTTAGAGTACCTTGAAATTGATGAGGTTGTATTTTTAATGATAATTTAAATAAATTCACTTTATTTTGAGGTTATACTTGATCTTTGTACATATGTATAGTCTCTTGGACCATTTTAGTGGGAACTTTATATTGTCTCATATTTTAATCTTAATTATTAAAATTTAATATTGTAGCTTAATATTTGGTGGGTATCTTATAGTTGGCATACATCTCTCCTAAAATACACTTCTTACCTGATTACCTTTTAGAGGAGAATCAGATAGGAGCTGCTGTCTCATTTTTTCACCATTTAGATTTTATAATATTTGTGCATTTTTTCTTGTCATTTTTGAGAAATTTCTTAGGACACAAAGGTTGTTTTGAAGAATCAAAATAAATTGATTAGAAATTTTAAGATCAACTTATTTAGTAATCAAGTGACATCCCAAGTATCATTCATTTATTCAGATGCTCAAATTTGAAATTATTCAAATCAACGATACATCTTAAAACATAAAATATCACTTAATGAAGCAGTCTTCATTAGTATATGTAGTATAATTTATTCCTATCTTATTGTGTTGTCTGGTCCACTTAAATGAAAAGGTCTATGACTTTTGAATATTTAACATATGAACAATGCTGTGGAAGGAATGCTTTTGTTGTGACATGATCACAAAAGTATTCAAATACCATTTAATGCACAATAAATAAAAAATATACAAGGGAATAGAATAGCTTTGAATAATTTTATATACTGCTTATTTAAGATTAATAACAAAATCCAAGGTAAGAATATGAGTGATGGGGAATGTTGTAAAGGTATTTAATATATAGTAGTTTTAATCTTTTATTTTCCTTTGCTTCAAAGTGATGCATTGCAGAACATTTAGAAAAGACAGATAAAGGAAACAGAAATCACACTAATCAAAACAGGAAGTACTCAGCTAAAACACTAAAGTTGTTTTGATTTTGAAAAGGTCTACTAAAGAACAATATTATAACAGTAAAATTAAGGTAACCAAAAAAAATTAAATGTTACTTTTCCTCATATGGCAGAAGTCCAGAACAGTATAGACATGTGAAGAGTCTGTGAAACTGATTGTGCTTAGTCTGTGTTAGCTTGTCATCTGCCTTAGGGTTGAATAAGAACAAGTTCACAATTTTTTAAGAAAAGGAAGATTGATTAAGAGGGGATTTTTCTGGAGAGGTGTCACGGTGCCACGCTATTATTTCTGACGCCTTGTGAAGTCCCGAAGCTAAGTGACTGGGTACTTGAGAGAGTTGCTTAGAGGTGGATATCTGTTCCTTCCAGTTTGGGGACAGAGATACTGGTACTGTACTCTGTAGATGGTAAGCTTTAAAAGCAAGAGACAGTGTGAACTGCTTTGTTGGCAGAGCAAGGACAAAGGATTAGACCCGTTATTGGAATAGGTTGGACATAAGCAAAAATATTGGGTAGACATTTCAGGAGTTATGAGTTGTCACGGGAGCCATCTGCATGTGGAGTGACCCCCCTGCCCCAACTTGGAGAGTCTCTGTATGGTCAACTACTAAAACTTCATCAGGCGACACTGAGTAACCCACATAAGTATCCCACCGTATTAGTAGTCAACATTGAATATCATCCACATCCCGAGGACAGTGGTATCAGAGACAGAGTGATACCTGATTATAGAAGTTTTCTGCAGCTTACCTCTCTCTCTTCCTCACTCCCTTCATCCCTGAAGATGCTGGAGAAATCTTGATGAGTCATGATGAGGGAATCGAAGAACAAGTTGGAAAAATAGTAAAGGTCCTATTCATCACTGTAGATTTCCTAGTTTGAGTGAGTTCTCCACTAAGACAGGAGACGAGCTTTAGATTAGTTAAGATTTAAGTTTTAAAAAGTATTAGAACACTACCTTCAGAAGGAAGTCATTTTTCCTTACTAGGCTAGATAATGTGAAAGTTAGATTATCATTCTGAGGTGATTATGCTAAAAATAATATTGGGTCTACAGTGTTCTAAGTTTATAAATGATAAAGGAGAACGAGTATGTTTGCTGATAAACAAATGTTTTATAGATAGTGAAGGGCAGGGGGAGTAAATGAGTTAGAAGAAATTTTAAAAACCTGGAAGAACAGTATTTCCCACATATTAATATATAAAGAACACCTACAAGTCATTAAGAAAAAGATGAATAACCCAATAGGAAAGAATTTACCTAAAGTGAATAGGCAGTTAGTTCACCTGAGAAGAATTACAAATGGCTAGCTGCCTTTTAAAAAGATGTTCAATGTCACTAGGTAAATGAAAATAAGTATATAGCGCATTTTTCATTTGTCAAAATAGAAGAGCAAAAAAAAAAAAAAGAGAGATTGCTGACAGGAAATACTTGGTGAGGGTGTAGAAATATATATCCATGTATACTTTTTTAGAATATAATTTGGCAGTATCTCTCAAAACCTTGTATACCCTACTAAAGTAACAATCCCATTGTTTTGCATCTATTTTGTAACAGTAACTTGTAAGTACAGAGGTCTGTGTATGAGGGTGTTTCTTATAGCACTGTATGAAATGTCAGGTTATTTATAATATTCATATTTAAAGCTATTAAAAATCTCAATAGAAATGACTCAGTAATTCATTCTTTTTTCATAAAATTAATGGACCGTACAACTTTTAAAATGAGTGAGTTAGATCTGGTTTGGAATGTTACCCAATACATATTTAAAAAGAAAACAAAAACAATGCTAAGAAGCACATGTATGGTATGAACCAATTTTTATCTAAAAAGAACTGATGTGGGCCTGTGGATGTGTATGTGAATAAGGGAGCATTTTCCTTGGGATGTGTTTGGTTATCTAAATTTTCAGTATTAGAACCAAAAATATTCTCTTAGAATAATACTTTCTTAGCAGAAACAAAATCTGACATTGTTCTTATGAGAGAACACAGTTTTGGTATTGTTTACCAAGTCCTGTTATTAGGGTGCAGATGGCCTGATAGCATGGACTACATTTCAATTAGAAGAAATAAAAACAAATCAGAGCTAATACTATGCTGTTTGTGAAGCTTTTAAATGTGACTTGGAATAGCACAGAGATTCATTTTATATTCTTGTAGCAATTTGGTACTCATTTAATAATCACTTATTTACAGAACTTAAAAGTTTTGGAAACATCTGGATAGATCTATGAATAATTTAAGTGTTCAGTTCATGATCATTTCCAAATAATGTTTATTAAGCATTTACCAATGTGTGACATGTTAGAATCCATAAGCATTACCATAAGTGAAAAATAGAGGAAACCTGGAGACTTAGAAAAGAGGTGTATTACTACATTAAACTATATATAAAAAATAAATTTTCTGTTAGAATTTTCTGCCTTATAAATTTAGTATCATGTAAACTGATTTTTTAATATGAAAATTTTAAGAAGTCTCTGATAACATCTAATTTACTTTATACTCCTGAAATTTCTTTGATTCCTCCCTTTACTAGGAAATGCCAATCAGTAAAAATTTGTGCTTCCACAGCCATTCAGTTAAAAAGTTGATGTCATGTTCCTAAGATACCTTTCAATAGTACTATATTAATATTTTAGGAAATAGAAGTGAGAAAATACCAGCCATTCATAATTTTTCCACCAGAAGTAACAGGTTTTAACATTTTTTATTTGTTCTTTGTAGATACACATGACAGTATAGTTTGACATATTATACACATATGGAGTATAACTTATTCTAATTAGGATCCCATTCTTGTGGTTGTACATAATGTGGAATTAAGCTGGTTGTGTATTTATATACAAATATAGGTACCATTCATTCTACTATCTTTTCTATTCCCATCCTCCCTTCACTTCATTTCCCTTTGTCTAATCCAAGGAATTTTTATTCTCCCACACACCATTGTGTGTTAGCTTCCACATAGTAGAGAGAACATTTAGCATTTGTTTTTTGGGATTGACTTATTTCTCTTAGCATGACAGTCTCCAGTTCCATCCATTTATTGGTAAATGGCATAATTTCATTCTTTATGACTGAGAAATGTTCCATTATGTATATACATGGCTTTTTTTTTTTTTTTAACCAATTGTTGGAGGGCGCCTAGCTGTTCTTGTAAGCAAAAAATAACCAAAACAGGGACAGACTTCAATGGATCAACCATGCCTTTTATTAAGAGGCGGAGATGGAGTCAAGCATTGGAGGGGTGAATTTTCTGGGGGAGAAAATGGTGGCAGGTCATCATAAGGGTATAAGTTTTATAGGATTTAGTAGGACCAGATCATGGGATGAGTTGGTTGGCCTTTTTTGGTGGGCTCATTGAGGGTGGGATAGGAGGGTGGGTAGGGAAGTTCCCGGGGCCTGTTGAACTGGGGTCAGGTGATTCAGTCAGGTGGGGTTCAGGTTCACTTCAGGTGTGAGTTCCTTTTGTGTTCTCTTCTTGCCTTCTCTGTGGTTGGGAACTGTGCTTCTAAATGACAAAACGTCCAGTGCATATGTGGCAGAAAGGAGGGTGGGGAACAACTGCAGATAAGGGAAATGTGCTGAGGCTTACCATCCATGTCCTTCAGGTACAAACATTGATGTGGCTGCATCACTGTAGTATTCTAATTTTTAACCCCTTTGAATATGTACTAAGGAGTGGGATAACTGAGTTAAATGGCGGTTCCATTCCAAGTTTTCTGAGGAATCTCCTTACTGCTTTCCATAATGGTTGCACCAATTTGCAGTCCCACCTGCAATGTGTGAGTGTACCTTTGCCTCCACATCTTAGCCAACATTTATTGATAACTGTATTCTTGATAATTGCCATTCTGACTGGAGTGAGATGGAATCTTGGTGTAGTTTTAATTTGCATTTCTCTAATTGCTAGAGATGTTGGACCTTTTTTCATATTTTTTTTTTTTTGACCACTCTTCTGTGAAGTATCTGTTCAGTTCCTTTACCCATTTATTGATTGGATTATTTGGGGATTTTTTTTTTGTGTGTGTGTGTGTGTGTGTGTGTGTGTGTGTGTGTGTGGTTTTTTGAGTTGTTTGCATGTTCTGGAAATTATTGCTGTGTCTAAGGTGCAGATGGCAAAGATTTTCTCCCATTTTGTAGGCTGTCTTTTCACGTTCTTGATTGTTTCTTTTGCTGTGAGAAACTTTTTGGTTTGATTCCATCCCATTCATTGATTGTTTAACTTCTTGCACTTTAGGAGTTTTTTTGAGGATGTCAGTTCCTAAGCTAACATGATGTAGAGTTGGGCCTACTTTTTCTTCTAGTGGGTACAGGATCTCTTGTCTAATGCCTAGGTCCTTGATATACTTTGAGTTGAGTTTTGTGCAGGGTGAGAGATAGGGGTCTAATTTCATTTTGCTACATACAGATTTCTAATTTTCCCAGCACCTTTTGTTGAAGAGGCTATCCTTTAGCCAATGTACATTTATGGCGCCTTTGTGTAGTATGAGATAACTGTACTTATGTGGGGTTATCTCTGTGTCTTCTGTTTCATTGGTCCTCACGTCTGCTTTGGTGCTAGTACCATGTTGTTTTTGCTACTGTAGCTTTGTAGGGTAATTTAAGGTTTTGTATTGTGATGCCTTCTGCTCTACTTTTTTTATTTATTTATTTTTTGCTAAAGATTGCTTTGGCTATTATGAACCTCTTATTTTACCAAATGAATTTCATGACTCCTTTTTCTATGAAAAATGTCATTGGAATTTTAATAGGAATTGCATTAAATCTATGCAGCACTTTTGGTAGTATGGCTATTTTTACAATATTGATTCTGCCTATCCAAGAACATGGGAGATCTATCTAAGGCCTTCTTTAGTTACTTTCTTTAGTTCTGTAGTTTTCATTGTGGAAGTCTTTCACCTCTTTTGTTAGATTGATTCCCCAATTTTTTTTTTTTTTGAGAAATTTTTTTTTGTGAATGTGATAGTTTTTCTCATTTGTCTTTTCGTCAATTCATCAGTGGTGTATAGAAAGACAATTGATTGATGGGTGTTAATTTTATATCCTACAACTTTGCTGAATTCATTTATGAATTGTTGAAGTTTTCTGGTAGAGTGTTTTCGGTATTCTAAATATAGGATAATATCATTGGCAAATAGGTATAAATTGAACTCTTCTTTTCCTATTAGTATCTCTCTAATTTCTTTCTTTTGCCTAATTGCTCTAGCCAGGGTTTCAAGGACTGTGTTGAATAGAAATAGTGAAAGAGGACATGGAATATTTTCAATTTTTCTCCATTTAGAATGATGTTGGCCATTGATTTAACATATATAGCTTTTACAGTGTTGAGGTATGTTCCTACCTGTCCCTAGTTTTTCTAGTGTTTTGAATATGAATGGATCCTGTATTTTGTCAAATGTTTTTTTCTGCATCTATTGAGGTAATCATGTGATTTTTTTTCTTTTAAGTCTTTTGATGTAATGAATTATGTTTATTGATTTCTGCATGTTGAACCACCCTTGCATCCCTGGGATGAACCTCACTTGATTATAGTGGACTATCTTTTGTGTGTGTGTGTGTGTGTGTGTGTGTGTGTTTTAAATGATATTTGCCAGTATTTTATTAAGAATTTTTGCATTTATATTCATGAGGAATGTTGGTGTGAAGTTTTCTTTCCTTGATGTGTCTTTCTCTGGTTTTGGTATTAGGGTGATGATAACTTCATAGATTGAGTTTGGAAGGGTTCCTTCCTTTTCTATTTCATGGAATAATTTGAAGAGTATCGGTGTCAGTTCTTCTTTGAAGTTCTGCTAGAACTTGGCTGAGAATCCATCTGGTCCTGGGTTTTTCTTTTTTGAAAGACACCTTTGAGAATGTTAAAGTTACCCAGTATTATCATGTTGTGGTCTGTTTGATTTTTGAAATTGAGAAGGGTTTGTTTTAAGTATGTAGATGCTCCATTTTTGGGGGGATTAATATTTATGATTGTTATGTCTTGTTGATGTTTAATTTCCTATGGAGTATGAAATGCTTTTCTTTGTCCATTTTGATTAACTTTGGCTTGAAGTCCACTTTATCTTCTATGAGGTTAGAAACCCCTTTTTGTTTACAAGATCTATATGAAATATTTTCTTCCTGTTGTTTGCCTTCATTCTGGGTACATCTTTGACTATGAAGTGAGTCTGTTGCAGACAGTGTATTGTTGGGGCTTGTGTTTTAATCCAATCTGCCAGTCTGTCTTTTTTTGATGAATTTAGGCCATTAATATTCAGTGTTACTGAAAAATTTTGATTTATTTCAGGCTTTTAATTTAAATTAGTTTCTGCTTTGATTGACTGTTATTCTAATGTAATTCCTCCCTTTGCTGGTTTTCACTTTTATTTTTCATTTCTTCATGAGGTATTTTATTTAATAATTTCTATTTTTTTATTTTTTTTATTTTGCGGTGCTAGGGATTGAACTCAGGACCAGTGTGCTTGCAAGGTGAGAGCTCTACCAACTGAGCTATATCCCCAACCCCTATTTAATAAGTTTTATAGTTCAAACTCTCTAGTTATGAATTCTTCTAACTTTTATCATGGAACATGTTGATTTCATCATCAGTTTTGAAGGTTAATTTTGCTGGGTATATTATTCTTGGCTGATATCCATTTTCTTTCAGAGCTTGGTATATACTATTCAAGGATCTCCTAGCTTTGAGGGTCTGGGTTAAGTCACCTAGATTTGAATTGGTTTGCCTCTAAATGTGACCAGTCATTTTTCTCTGGTAGCCTTTAAAATTCTATCCTTATTCCTTATGTTCAGCATTTTCATAATAATGTGCCTTGGTATGGGTCTGTTGTAATTTTGTATATTTGGGGTCCTATAAACCTCTTGTATTTGATTTTCCATTTCATTCTTAAGGTTTGGGAAATTTTCTGATATTATTTCAATGAAAAGATTGTGCATTCCTTTGGTTTGTATCTCTGAACCTTTATCTGTCCTGGTGAATCTTTTATTTGGTCTTTCTTGTTATCCTATATTTCTTGGAAGTTCTGTTCATGCTCTTTGAACATATTTTGACCAGGGTCAACTTTATTTTCAAGAATAAAAGTTTAGGCTTCATTGCCCTGTACTCGGTCTTCTAAGTAATCTTACACTGTTGGTGATGTTTTCACATTTTTAATTTGGTTTCTTGATTTCTTCATTTTAAGGATTTCTCTGTGATTTTTTTTTTTTCAGAATCTCAATGTCTTTGTTGAATTGATCTTTCACTCTGTTTTTTCTGATTTCACTCTTTACATCCTTTACTTTGCAGATCAGCTTAACTATGTGCATTCTAATCTCCTCTGACATTTTTCCATTGTGTTGTTGATGGATTCTATTATCAAAGTATTTTGGCTTGTTTGGGACAATTTGTTCTCTTGCTTTTTTACGTTGTTTGTATGTCTGTCCATCAAGCAGTATGGATCTGAGGCAGTAGAGTTTCTACTTTCTGGACTTACAGTGTCCCTGAAAATTTTTAGTACCTCACAGTTTAGGAGGTGACAAATAATAACAATGAATGCAGGTAATATGCACCATTAACCTAAATAGTTCCTTCTTTGACATTAATAATGTTAATTGTCAGAAAAAAATAGGAATGATGAGATCAGTTATTGCCCACAATAAAAACAATAGATTTTCAAAAGGTTTTGCAATTTCCAGTGGTGGGCAGGAAGAGAACAGAAGTGATGTAGGATGTGATGATCATGAGAGAGGAGGAGAGAAAATAGAAGTAAAAAACTAAAGGAAGAGTGAATTAGAGAACAATAGAAATCCTCAAAATGATGGAATCATTAAATCAAAAAAAAATAAGTAAGTGAAAGAAAAAAATAAAGATTTAAAAAATTAAAAATAAGAACAAAGGAATATAAAAGAAAATAGAAATGTACTTATCAAATATTCTAGTCCTCAAAATACTGATCCATGAAAAATAACTGGTTTTAAAAATAGTAGAAACGAGAAAAAATGTCAATATCTATAAGTGTCTATGAACCATTGAGGTTGCAGACAAAAGAAAACAAGTTAAATAATTGTTTCTGTTTGAGTTGTAAAGATTCTCAGCTTCCCTTCTCAGCAGTGTTGGTTATAGTGACCTGGAAGTTGATGCCTTTTCCACCCTTATGGTGAGGTTGCGGAATGAGGAAATCCTGTAGGTGGAACTTCTGGAGGTGAGACTTAGGTTTAGGTAGACTCCAGGTTCTTTGTTAAATGAACTTTGGTTGGGAGATTTTAAATCAGTGCACCTCCAGGGCCCAGTAGTTGCCAGTCCACAATGGAAGACTACCCTAGGGATCTCCCTTGGTTCCTCTCATGCATTGGAGGAGCTGGTCTTCAGTCTCCTTGTCACCTGCAGTCCCCCCATTTCCTGGTCTCTTGGAGTCACTCTCCAAACTTAAACCCCCACAAGTTTTGAATTTTTGGCTGGGTATGTCTCTCCCAACTGGTCCTTCAAGCCACCAAATTGTTGGGCTGGGAAGCGGCATGAGTTTCCATGACCAGTCCCCTGCTTAGACCCCTTGCCATGTTTGATTTTCTCCTGGTCACTTAGGGCCACTCTATGTTGTGCAGTGTGTTTGCCATGCCTGTATTTTTGGCCAAACTCAGGTGTGCCAGGATTTGGCTCCCCTAGCTGCTGGTCCCTGTGCCACAGCTGCAAAATGGTTCCTTATTCTGTGATCCATAGGCAGCTGGGAGAAATGTGGCTTTTTTCTGCACAAGGTGTAACACTCCTTTCAGGATATTTGGGCAGTGTCTTTGATTTCTCCCTACGCAGGCCTCCTAAAAATGCAGGTTCTTTTAATTCCCTTATCACTTAATTCAGTTTCCATGTAGAGTGACCTCTCTGGCTGGTGCCTCTGGCAGCAGTAGTTGTGCTGGGGATTTTTTTCCTTATATCCAACCTCCAGAGTGAGTCCCTGATCCACTTTGCAGGTCCAGTATTAAATCCCAGTAAAGTACCCCACACTCCTTTTTTTAGGCTGCAGAGCAGCCAGGAAAGTGACCTTTTTATTTCACCAACTTGGTTGGATGATTCAGTCCCACTTGGGTGTTAACATTTTTGATTAATTTTTTTCAGTCTTGAAAAATGAGTGCAAGAATACCAATCCCAGAGGATGGTTGTAGAGAGTCAATGAAATGAAATACTATTGTTTGCATGGTGTATGCTGTGTTTGGGTAATGCATGATGCAGCACATGACAGGTATATTCTAAGAATTCGTCTGCCTTAACTTCTATTTTGTTTTATTTCAGTCGTGTCCTGATTATGTTTCAACATCTTTTGTTTTGAGGTTTGTTAAAGGCCCTTAGTAATGGATAGTAAGTAGTATTAAGTGTTCTCTAATGAAGATAAAATTGTCACCTAAAATTTTGGATACTATTTAATTCTCCATTTCAAGGAAGATGGCAATGTTTTAGATATAAAAGCTAAACCTCACAGAGAATATTCATCTATAGAGAACAGAAAGGAATGTAAATTTTCCCCTGAAATTCATGATATAAGTTAAGACCTGCTAGTGAGAAGTTTTCAGCCATATCTTTACACAGATGAACATAAGTAACTGATGAGATTAAGTTAACAGGGAAGAGACAAGAGATGGATATAAAGTGAAAGCTCCTGATGTGTGGATAAGGGAGAAGAAACTTTGTTCCAGACAGTGACTTGGTGCTGATGGAGTAGTGTAGGGAGAGGATTCAGTGGGAAAGCTCAGAAATCTTGTTGCAATGAGCAGCTGTTATGACTACAGATAGAAAAGGAAAATCTTGTATGTCGTGAGAAATGCTTCTTGTAGGAGAAAATCAATGTGTATGCAAAGGATTTTTCTTTAGAAACTATGAAGACCCAAAGCAAGTGGGATAGTTTAGGGAGAATACAGTTTAAGGAGGAGAGAGGTAGGTGGATATTGAGAGGAGAATTGTGGATTAGGGGGTGCCTGAGGGTCACTTTTAAGAGGAAGTCTGGCAGAGGGCAACCAAATCTGTGAAGATGTACAAAGTGAGCGTTGAGTGAGAAGCTGGGTAGTGAACATAGACCATAGTGGTCCTTTGTGTGGTGGTGATTGGAGAGATGATTTAGTAGCTTGAGGGAAAGCATAGATGGGGAAGTTTGGGTGAAAGGGTAGCCCTGGTTAGGATTTGTGGAAAAGGAAGGGTTGGGGAGAAAATGATAGAAGATAAAAGAGGGAAATATGTGCTAGGACAAGACTGAGGGCTTGGGGTTAGACATTTTAAGAGTAAGAAAGCACACATTTCTTTGTGCAGGGTGATTGTGTATGGAGAGCCAAAAATTGGTTTTCTTGTAAAAGGAAAGTTGAGTGAGTTTCTAGTGCCTGGCTTCTCTCTTCTCAGTAAGGTAAGAAGCAAAGTTTTGTGAATAGTGGGTGGAGAGGAATATGATTTTATATAGAGCTTATGGGTTTCAGACAGGCAGGGAAGGGAATGGGAGATGAGTAAAAAATAGATGAAAGCTATCTTTCTTTTTCTTGCAATGCTGACCATTAAACCCAGGACCTTGTGCATGCAAGGCAAGCACTCTACCAAGTGAGCTATATCCCCAGCCCCTGAAAGCTATCTTGAAGGACCATGTGATGTTGGAAAATAGAAGCAAATACTAATGCAGATTAATGGTTCTTAAATTCTGTTTAGTGTGAGAACCCTAGTCTGTCTTACCTAGCTTTCCTTCTGACCCACATCTGAAAAGCAAAAGTGGAAGTATTCTGTTGAACCTTAGAAGCCATAATTAATCCTTTTATGTTGAGTTCTGTAGAATGTTCACAGAAGCTGATGGCTCTGAGGGATGTGATACAGGCTGACACAGACTATGGTGATGGGGCAGGAGTAAAGTGCACAGTAAAAGAAATGATAAAGAGGATGAAAGCCCTGGTGTTGCATTCCTTAACTACAAATAGTCCAGAACAGTCTTAGATGACTTAAATAACTACTATTTGTAGTTAAGGATCTGTCATTCCTTAACTACAGATAGTCCAGAACAGTCTTGGTCTGGCAGATAAGACAAAAGTGACCCTAAGGTTAAGGCCAGAGAGCAAACATGGAAAATGATAAGTACTTTCTAAAATTAAATAATTTTCCTAACGTGGCATATGGAAGTGAGATTTACCTCATTTAGGATGCAAAAAGAAAATTCAAAGAATCAAAATTTTATGAATATTGGTTAAGAAAAAGATCTGTCAAATTGAAATTCTAAAGTATATCACTAGTTTTTAGGAGGAATTTTAATAATATACACACACATTTCAAAAACTTTCAGTCACATGCATTTAGAAATAGATTTCATTTTCCTTAAAATAAAACTCAGGATATTTTCTTTGTATAAACATGTGGTGACATAATACTCAAATCAGTAGTAAGGATAATAATTTATATGGTACTAATTTTCTAGTAGTGACATGTAAAGAACAGTGTATTCAACATTACAATTCAGCTGGCTTACTGCATGTCAATGTTTGTCTAATCTCTCTTGTTTTTTAGAGACAGAAGTGTGACTTGAAATAATCTGAGCAAAAGGGGGACATTTTACTGGAAGGATGGGAGTGATGCTGGAGATGACTTGAATGAGAGTCCCATACCACGACATTCCCCCTCTTGCTTTGACCTCTTTCTGAACACTGGTGTCCCTGCCTATACACGTGTGTTTGTGTGTTCTCTTTTTGAGGACCACTGAATTTTCTCTTTGACTTCTCCCCTGCATATAACTGAATTTGTGCAATTCTTCATGGAGTATTACTTTTCTTGACCAAGAATCACTCATTTTTTGTTCTTCTGTGAAGTGTCTGTTCAGTTCCTTTGCCCATTTATGGACTGGGTTATTTTTATTTTATTTTATTTTATTTTATTTTATTTTATTTTATTTTATTTTATTTTATTTTATTTTATTTTATTTTATTCTTTGGTGTTAAGTTTTTTTGTGTTCTTTATATATCGTGGAGTTTAATGCTCTATCTGAGGTGCTGGTGGCAAAGATTTTCTCCCCTTCTATAGGCTCTCTCTTCATGTTCTTGATTGTTTCCTTTGCTGTGAGACACTTTTTAAAAAGTTTGATACCATCTCATTGATGCTTGATTTTACTACTTGCGCTTTAGGAGTCTTGTTGAGGAAGTCAGTTCCTAAGATGACATGATATAGAGTTGGACCTACTTTTTCTTTCAGTGGGCACAGGGTCTCTGGTCCAATGCCTAGGTCCTTGATTTACTTCGAGTTGAGTTTTGTGCAGGGTGAGAGATAGGTGTCTAATTCCATTTTGCTACTTATGGATTGGAATCAGCCATTTCTCCAGTGAGCCCAGGTTCAGTTTTGTGGAGATTGGTATTTAACAACTAAGAGTTGGGCACTGTGTCTTCTAATGGTATGCCTTTACTTCTAGGCCCTTTTAAACTGAGCTAGGACATGGTGCATGCTTGCTCAGTGAGATACATATGTATACCATATATATGTACAGTCTTCCATTGGTACCTATGGGGTCACTGGTTCCTGAACCCATATCCTGGATTCCAAAATCTAAGAATGTTCAAGTCCCTTATGTAAAATGGTGTAGTATTTGCATATAGTCTATATACATCTTCTTGTATACTTTATTTTTTTATCTTTCTTGAAGAAAACCACATATTTGTTTTTGAACAGCAGCATTAACTGTTAGCAGATTTATAGATTTAGTTAAAATCTTTGTATGATACTTATAATATCTAATACACAGTGTAAATAGTTTTTATACTAATTATTTAGGAAATAATGACAAGAAAAATACTGTACCTGTTTAGTATGGTTGCAGGTGTGTTTTTTCCCCTCAGGTATTTTCCATGGACTGTTGGATGAATTTAGAGATCCTCATAACATGTAGAGTTTTTATATATTCATATATAGAAATCACATGGTGCATGTATACACATACCTATCTACATTCACTTCTCTCTACATATATACAATGTATGTATGCTATGTATATGTACTACATATACTCTCACTATACTATATCCCATGTATATACTCTATATTATATATATATATATATATCTGCTCACATAGAGATATACATATATATCTGCTCACATCCACCCCCTATATAGATATATACATACACATCTACTACCTCCTCCTCCTTCCCTCTCTCTGTATACACATATATAAAATTTAACAACCACAGATTCATATTGGTAACTTTCAGTTAGAGTTCTAAAGTACAGGGTTCATTCTAGCCTTCCTGAGTTTCATATTCTGTTTTTCACTGACATCCTTATTCAAAATACATTTTGTTCTCTTTGGTTTAGATTTCATATCATTTTAGGATTTCCTCCTATCCTTGATTTTATTTTTTCCTTTATGGGTATATGAAACATCGACATGGTTCTTTTTGAACATCAGAACTATAAAAGAGGTGTATTCAGAAAGCTGTCACTAACACCCCTCCCTTTCCTCTTCAGTGTTCTTGTCATTCATCTTTCTGACCTGTTCCCATTCACCCCCTGATGGTGTATAATCTTAAATTGCTGCTTCTTTCCTATATTGTTTTGCACAGATGAACAAACATAAGTGTTTTCTTATTGTTTTCCTAAATATATTCTTTTATATTTTTTTCTAGTGAAAGTATTGTTTGAGCAGTTGAAAACTTCTTAAATACATAAAATAGTGTAAATAATAAAGTGCTTTATTGAAGGCCATGGGCCAGTGCAGGAGAGCTCTTCCAGTGGAAGGGAGGTCGATTCTAGTTAAGTATGGATAGATAATGACAGAATGTCTTGTGCTGAAATTTTTATTCTTTCAATTTAAGTTATAATTTTCTGTTGTGTTGGATTGTTAGGTTTTTAAGTTTTTCTTTGTGGAGATAGTTTAGAAACTAAAAGCAGAAGCAGCATGTTTTCTGTATTTTTATTATATTTCTCTGTAAAATATATTTGGTAATTCTAAACTTTAAACACATACTATTTTTAATATAAGCCAAAACCAGTTTCCAAAAATATCAAGAGGGTGTTTTGTATATAACAGTGCTCACTAAATGTTCATTGAAAAGGATCTTTAATGGAATTCCTTGCTAAACTTTATTTTGTTGGTGGATAAACTTTATTGCAGTACTTTTTAACCTTTCATGTTTTTGCTATTTGTACAAAGTCATATGTGAATAACAGATTTTATTGGTAGTAGATATCAGTTTGGTTATAAAAATTTTACCATTGAATCTTTTTATAGTTTTATTATTTTTAGATTTTCCATATTTGCGTTATAATGATGCATAGTGGTGGGATTTGTTGTTATATATTCATATATGTTGAAGTTGCAAATTTTCTGAAAACAAATAATTCATGCTGCAGTGACAGTTTAGTGTTTCTCTTGATAAGTGACATTAGAAATGGTTGAACTCCTTTGAAAAACGCAAGGAAATTGTCTCCATGCACTTAAACAGTAATAATCATGATAGGAATTTAGATTATAATTATCCTCTTGGCAGCAACTGTGCTTACCCTTGTTGTGTACTGTGCTGACTCTATTTTTTTATAAAGAATATTGTTATCAGTGCAAACTATTTAAACGTTCTTGGCATTTTTTATCATCTCACTCTTAATAAGTTTCAGCATTTGCATAGGTATAAAGGACTTCAGGAAAGCAATGCTAAAGAGGTACTGATGAAATCATTTCATGATTACTGACATAAAAGGCTCAGAGATAGACATATACCCCTATGTGAGATATGCAGGAGTTTGTGCACACTTTATAAACTTAGGCTTTATATTGATGGCCTTTTTCTCTTTTGTTGCAATTTATGAGTAAATGGCATGGACTGTGATCTGGAATTTAATCACTAACTTTACATAAAAATTAGGATTTCAACATATTCTTCTCTCCTAACTTGATTTTTTTAAATCTCTAGGGTCTATATCTTTTGGGCCTTCATGTTAAAAAAATGTTGGTTTTCTTTATAGGTTTAAGGGTGATTGAAATACTGGAGTATTAGCTGAGGATTCCTGGTGATATTTGGCATAGGTTGCCTTCTGGGAGAAACAGGGTGTATTTAGTGATTTGGAAAGCAGTCAACAGCCATTAAAGTACCAATTAAGAACATAACGTGAGTCTGGTGATGGCTTAGATAATCGAGGCAAATTTTTGTTTTAAGCAACTGATGTGTCGTTATGCTGTGTCACCTTTTTGCAAAGTGTGTAGACATTTTAGACTTAGATTTTCATTTTTATTATTTTCAAAGTCAGATAATCATCAAATGGTATTTTCAAGGTTCTATAATATTATTCAGTTATTTAAAAATGAAAGATCAGTTCTTAAATACTTTCCCCTACGTATTGGAGTTAGTTTATTTTTATTTTACCTTAGAAATGGTATCCCAAGTTTCTCTGCAAACAAATGAGGTAGAATAGTGAGAAAACAAAACTGAATAAGTCTTATATCTGATCTGAGATGAAAGACAGGCAGGAACAAAGGAATCAGGTTAAGATGGGGCAGGGGGACAATGGTTATTCTTCCTTCTATTAGTTGCCTAGCAAAGGAAAGGATGTTTGGCTTTAGAGAAACATAAATGTTAAAGGAATAAGTATGTATGAAGACATAGTACTTTTTATACCTTAAGAATACATTTAATGAGGAATATGGCAAGTGTAATCTGTGTACTTTTTTCTCCATCCTGCTTTTGGTATTTTGGAGTAAAATTTACTAAGGGATTGAAAAGATTTAAAATTATGTTGGATAAATATCCTTCTAATTTTTGTGATGCCAGGCAGATATCCTTATCTCACTAATGTGTTTTGAGAGACAGGGGATAAAGCTTTCTAAGAATTTTCATCCTCATGGCTAATGGACTTGGAGATTTACAGCCGGGAGTCTCCTTCCTCTAGCTCCTTCTACTTCCCACTTCCTTTGAAGTTAGGTAAAATGAACATAAGAAAACCTGTGCTGGAAAAGGATATCTGATTCTTGTAACTATTTTCTCCCCTGGTTTTCCTTTCTTTCACATTTCAATTTCAATAGGAACATAATGAATATGATAAGGAGTTGAAATCGGGTTGAAAACCAATTCTCCCAATTAGCAGGTGTATTTCCTATGTCTTGAATTTCCAACATTCCTTTCTAAGTACGCACTTGTTGCAGAATATTTTTGTGTATGAATAACTTATTTTCTCCTTTCTTATTTTAATCTTTAGTCAGTGTATAACTTTCATTTTATCATAACTTCATTCATTCATTGGGGCAGGCATTTTGCAAAGAACTGGTGATGGAGTGATGATTTAGGCTGGAGACACTGCCTCAGTCAGGTTCATACTAGTGGCGGTCACAAGGAGATGTTGGCATGTGCTAATAGACTCCTCCTAGTTCCTAGAAGATTTTGCTTTACTTCTTCCTGCTACCAGTGTCATTTTCTGTCATAGCTTCACTCGCATAGATGGTCCATCCAACATTTCACTTTCTCATTTACTTGACTTCATCACTCCTAGTGATCTTTGTTTCTCTAGCCAATCTCAGCTATTCATTACCTGGGAGAGTAAAATACTACCTGTGAATATGTTGTACAGAGTTCCTTTCCTGAGCCCACTACACCATTGGAAATAATAATCCATTTACTCTACAGTTATTTCATGTCTGTCACCTTCCTACCATGTCCTTCCTTCCCTCCTTTTACCCACAGTTCTTAAACACAAACCGTCATTTGCTTCTATCCATAGGAGCCCTGTTCTTGTTTGCCAGCTTCTTCTGCACTATGCACCTCAGCACAGTGTGTACCTAAGAAGCTACATTGACACATTTTTTTCTGAGTGACCACAGTTCACAAGGAAGCTCCTAGCAGAGTGTAGATATATCCTACCACGTGTGGGTGGTTAGTGTACTGTTATTTTCTGAAAACAATTTGATACCTATAATTCTAATCACTTTTAGCTAAATTGTCTGGGCTGACCTTGAACTTTCTATCCTCCTTCCTC
Organism: Glaucomys volans; assembly: GCA_020662805.1. Lineage (NCBI taxonomy): Eukaryota > Metazoa > Chordata > Mammalia > Rodentia > Sciuridae > Glaucomys > Glaucomys volans. The sequence goes on along the minus strand of JAJEJO010005679.1, from coordinate 138,042 downwards.
AGCTTGCCGAATACCTGGGATAACAGGTTGCACCTGGCTTTTTGCCACTTTGAATACTTTTGAGATGCCGTAGAATTTTTCTTTAATAAATTATCACTTTGATATTGACATGAATACAAAATAACCTGTCTCTGAGTGCTAATTTGTTTTGCTCTGTTGGTTATGTTTCTTAGGTAATAGTGTAGCAAATTAATAAAACAAGAGAAGTGGATTTAAAAGACACCTAATTTCCTATCATATCAAATAATCTGCTTTGGAACATACAGATTTCCTTTCCTTGCCTTTCTATGTCTAATGTGCAATTTGAATAGGTATAATTTAGGACTTTATTGATACTTTGGCAGCCTCATCATTTCTCATGCAGACTATAAACATAACTCTGAATAGGCCTTTTGATCTCAGAGTAAAAGTCCAAGTTTCTTTTGGTGATGTGTAAAGCTTACAGGCTCCTCTGTCAAAACAGTTTTTCACAAATACCTTCCTGGTTGACTTTCTTATCTTCTTCAGCTCATTATTATTACTTTTCATTCATCTCTGTGAGGATGTCATTGACCACCCTATGTAAATTGTGTGCCTCATGGTATGATCATTTCCTTGTTTTTATTTTTCTCTGTAATAGTTATTTATAATACATTTTAACTATTTATTGTGTACCTCAGAACAGTGTATGGTATTTAGTAGTCACTTAATGTTTGTCAGATAATGAGTAAACTCCACATCTTCCAACCCATATTTCACACTGCACTAGATCTTCAAAAATGCCCCTGGCCCCGGGAAGCTGAATGTATAGGGGTGCTCTACTACTGCATGACCTGGCCATTGTATCCTTTTTTTTTTTTTTTTTTTTTTTTTTGGGCGGTGCTGGTGCTCGGGATTGAACCCAGGGCCTTATACTTGCGAGGCAAGCACTCTACCAACTGAGCTATATTCCCACTTTATCTTTTGCTTGTAGTTTTGATAATCCCTGTGTCAACATAGATTCTCAATGGTAACTGAATGAATCAAAGACTAAAGCTTTTTCTGTGTTGCCGAGAGTGCTAATTTTTACAGGGTATTTCTTGTATTGAGTTTTTGTATTTATTTTGAATTAGACTGAAATCAAGTATTTAAAGATTTTTTTGTACCCACTTAATAGTTCTCCATGACATTTTGCATTTGAAAAATATTTTTTTAACACATTATTATTAACTTGCAAATCATTTGATACATTACTGTATCTTGTGAATATCATGGATGGATTTTTATAGATTTATGCACAGAAATAATGAAATTGTTCCCCCCAAATAATAGTAATCATAGTAGTTGTGTGCTGCCGTTAATAGGAGAGGTGGGATTAATTTATTATTTTATGGATGATTTTTATGCAGCATAAGTTAAATATTTTTTTATTTATTTTACAGGGAAGTCTTAAAAGCAGCCAACAGATTTCTCCTCAGGAATTCATCTATGAACTGAGAATGGGGTCTGAGGATGAGAGACTTGTGACATACCTGGAGTCCCTCCGTGTTTCTTTGACCAGCAATCCTGTGAGGTAAGTCATCTATCTCAATATCTTCAGGGCATATTTCCAAATCAAATACAAATGAAAAATGAATGACATCTGTTTGATAGTTTCCTCATGATGCTTTCAAATGAATAGCTGGTATACCTCAACAATTTCTCAAGGTAAAAAATTAGTTCATAATATTTATATGCACAGAAATACTCTCAGTGGTACTTTCTGTATTGATTATTGAGTAGTATATAGCTCATGGAATTAATTTTTTTCAAAGGTTTTTTAAAAATTTTGTTTTTTTTTTTTCTTTAAAGAGAACAGTTACAGTTAGAAGATTTTAATTTTATAATGATTGAATTTCACTCTGAATTTTGTTATAAATACATACTTGCTGATTCTTATTTGACACAGCAAAAAAATGTTGCCAATTTTTTCCTTTGTTTGAAATGATGTCTTTGTAGGGATCCATAATTTATTATTGCTATATTTAGCAAATAAAAATGTAGGAAATGCTATAAAATTTGAATTTCAGACATACTAAGAAATTTATCTGAAATTCAAATTTAATTGGATGTCATATTTAATTTGGAAACACTACATAGGTATTCTATAACTTTTGCAATTTTTGGGTGGGGCTAATTTTTGTGCCTTTGAGAAATAATTTTGTAGAAAATTTAAAAATCAGGGGGCTGCAGTTGTGGCTCAGTGGTAGATGGCTTGCCTAGCCCGCATGAGGCACTGGGTTTGATCCTCAGCACCACATAAAAATAAGTAAATAAGATAAAGGAATTGTGTCCATCTACAACTAAAAAATACTTTAAAAAACTTAAAAATCAGTGTAATTTTGCTAAACTGGGTGTATTTAAAATTGTCAGATTATTAGCTGATAGGAGACAGATTTTTTAAAAAACAAAATAGAATGTACCTGATGTGTGTCATTCATGTTAATTTTAATGCCTACAAGATTTGTATAGAGGCTGTATGCTAATGCTGAATTAGGTTGTGACTGATCCAAAGTGTTCTTAAGAAAGTCTAAGCAGAAGTTGTTGTGAGCCGCCAGGGTCTGAGGAAGATCAATTGCTTCTGACTTTTTATTGTATGAAAATGAAAATTTCTGCACAAGAATATATGCTGTTTATTTATGTATGTATAGTCTGAAGGCTTGAATGGCATACTATAATTGGAGACTAATGATGAATGAAATACATTATTTGATATTCTGAACAGTACTTTTTTGGACATTTCTTAACTTTAGCTATGTTGTAGGAAACTCCTTGACCACACAAGTGTTTAACACAAAAAGACCCTAGATATTGAAACATGAGAATGAATAAGGTTTAATTAAGAGCATGAAGAATAAACAATCTGTAGTGTAGTCTTTATTTTTCCACATTTTACTACCTCCAAACTGATCTTCATACTATAAACTAATGGGCATGAAACTAGGACCTTAATATGTTTTAGTTACTTTTCTTTACCAGGCAGTGGTTAGCATGTGAACTTCTCAATGAAGATTTGTTGATTGAAACAATGAGGTTTTAATTTTTGCATTCTTTAGTCTTAATGTGGCTAGTGTTAGAAGCTTCAGTTGAATTAAAGAATTTAACAGGTGTTCGTAAGTGAAGTACTTTTGTTTCCAGCTTAATCTGTATCTATAAAATGAATTTATTCCAAATATAGTTATTGAACACCTACTATTTTCAAATTTATTATTTTAGGTGTGGGGCTTGAGTGAATAAGCAGATCCAATCCCTGTCTCTATGGCATTTAAATGTAGAAAAGAGAGAATTTGGGGCTCAACTGGGGATGGAACTAACAGTCATTTCTGTCAGCCACAGAGTACTGGAGATAGTCATAGTTTCTCCATATAATTAGAAGTTGCCACCCCTTCTGGATGACCTTCTTTTACATAGATTTAAATTTAATTTCATTTTCTCTCAATTACTGATTTAGAAGACAAATGTCATTTCTGCTCTTATAATAGCAAAGGAATTTAACATGCATGTACTTAAAAGGGATGAAATTGATCAATAATCTCTCCTCCTAAACCAAAGAATACTTTGATATTGATCCCTTCTTCCTTGATTATATGGTGGTTTTAAGTGACATTTTAATTGTATCCTTTTTTATTTTATAAAGTAGATATTACTATTATTGAATTACAATACAAATTTGTATATATGTGTACACACAATCTCATCATCATTTTCTGGTTCCTATACTTTTTTTTACTGATTATTTATGCTTCAGCTGCATTGTTACTACCCCTTAGAGTTTGTTGCTTAAATTCTTTTTTCACCCGAAATTATCTTTGTCAGTACTTTTGAAGGTTAGCCTTCTCTGGGCATCATGTTGAAGGTTTTTATTTATCTTTTCTTAGCACATTGGAGATAAAATTTTTCTCATCTTTTCATTGCTGTTTATGAAAGCTTGGCCTTTTATCTACAATTCTTTCCTTCACAGTTAATCTACCTTCTCTCTCTGCCTTGTTTTATGATATTTTCTGTCTTCGGTGTTTTCAAGTTTCTTTTGTGTGATAGATGGATTTTCTTATTTATCCTGCTAGAGATTTTATTTTATTTTGCTTCTTGAATGTGATTGGTGTCTTTTGCAAATTCTGTGAAAATTTCAGCCATTAACTCCTTGAATATTTCATTTTTTCTGTCTTCTTTCACACATTAGAACTTTTCCTCCATAAACTTGTTATTTTCACGTCTGTAATTTACACTTTTCATTTATTTACCTCTTTTACATTCTGAATTTTAATTTTTGATGTTGGTTTCCTTACTGTGCTTTCACCTCTATTTTGCATGTACCTTTCATCTTTTAATTTTCATTATACTTTCTTCCTTATAATTTTTCTTTGGCTCTATTTTAAAACTCTAATTTTTTTTTTTAACTTTCTGCTCTTTGTTTATTTTTTCATATTATTTTATTTTTAAGCATTCTTTAGATATTTTATATTCTATGTCTATAATTCTAATTATTGGAAGTTTTCTAGGTCTAATGTGTTGTTTCTTTTCACTTTTATTCATGGTATCTTGAGTTTTGTGTTTTGATTTCAGCCTGTGATCCTTTATTTTTTGGAATTTTTCCTTAGATTCATTCTGCTAGAATGAGTTAGTGTTTTTCCATTGGGAGAGTAGAGACCCCATTGATCAAGAACCACTTTAAACCAAAGTTAATGTTTTGTGGTTTATTTATCTTTCTTCCCACACAGACATTGCACCTATCTGGCTTATACTGTGAGTCCTCAGAACAGTTTTTTTTCTGGTAGTCTTTCTTTGCTGGACAGGATGATTTCCAGTTTACCTTCTTCCTGTAGGTGTGGTCCTTGAGACCCTTGATTTTTGCCAGGGTGTTCTAGGCTGGATGGAGGCCGAAGGCCCCATCTCCTTTTCCTTGTGTGCCATACAGTTATCACAAAGGAAATGTCTGATTTCTTTTTCTTTGTTTTTTTTTTTCTTTTAAGTAACAGTATTTAAAAATACTGTTATTTATTTATTTATTTATTTATTTATTTATTTATATTTTTTTTGTCTGGCTGGGAGCCTCTGGGATCGCTGACTCCAGTGGGGAGTTGGGACTCCTCGGCGCCATTTTGCAGCTTCCCTGGCAGAGAGGGCCCATCTCCGGGTGTTATTTATTTTTTGTGTGGTGCTGAGGATCAAACCCAGTCTCCCACACGTGCTAGGCAAGGGCACTATCACTGAACTACAACCTCAGCCCAAAATGTTGGATTTTTAGGTCTTTGCACATGTCACATGGAGTAAAAGGGGCTGAAGGCTAGTTTGCCTCTCTAAATCTTCCTGTCTTTAATTTTTGTGTTTAAAGAGACCTTATTTTCTTGTTACCATTCAAAAAATTGAGACTCTTTTTAGTAGTTGTTGAGAGGGTGGTTGCAGATACCTCGTTTAATACTAGAAAAAATGGACCCACCTTTTGACCCAGTTATCCCACTCCTTGGTTTATACCCAGAAGACTTAAAATTAGCACACAACAGTAACACGCCACATCAATGTTTGTAGCAGCTCAGTTCACAAATAGCTGGACTGTGGAACCAACCTAGATGCCCTTCAACATATGAACGGATAAAGAAGATGTGGCACATATACACAGTGGAATACTACTCAGACATAAAGAAGAATAATATTATGGCATTTGCAGATAAATGGATGGAATTTATCCATCCACTTACTTATCACTGAGTGAAATAAGCCAATCCCAAAGAAACAGGGGCTGAATGTTTTCCTGGATAAGTAGATGATGATTAAGAATCTGGTTAGGGGGAGTGTGAGAGAGGAATGGAGGATCATTAGATTATGAAGAGGGAAATAAAAGAGGGAGGGGGTGGGGGTATAAAAAATGTTGGAATGAGACAGACATCATTACCCTACATATGTGTGTGGTTAAGAAGAGTGATATGAATGTACGTCATGCACAACTATAGAGATGAAAATTTGTACCCATATGTGTACAGTGAATCAAAATGAAGTCTGTAAAAATAAAAAAATTAATAGTAAAAAATGCATAAATGTATGTAGATATTCTTTTACATATTTATATGTATGTATAAGTTGAGTGAAGTGTGTATTGTTAAATATTTTATAATAAAAAGTTTGAGTATCATTAAGAGTAAAATATGTTGTAAATATTAATAAGAAAAAAACTATTGAATGAGAAATTTTGTTTTGATAATAGTATATGTCAAAAATCCATGTTTCTCAGAAGAATAAACAGAGAAAAATGAAAGATTTTTTTTCTTTTGTAGAAGTATTTTATTCATAATAGCCCCAAAGTGGAAATAACACAAATGTTCATCAACTGATGAACAGATGAAATGTGACAAATTATACATTGGAATGCTTATGAAAGATCTTTTTATCAATTGATTATCAAACCTGCTGCTTAGTGGTGAATTCCTGTTACTAGTTGCCTGTGTATTTTTGCCCCACAATTTTAATGGATATGTCATGTTTCCATTTACTTTTCTTTTTTCTTTTTCTTTTTTCTTTTTTAACCATACTCTGTTGTTGCTACTTATTACTAGTGTGCTCTGGTTTATTTTTATTCTCATGACATGCTTTAAAACTTTAAATTGACATGAGTTGTAAAACTTTTAAAAACATTTGCCTTAGGTTGGAAATTGAGTTAACAATATGTACAGATTTATGACACTTGGAGTGATGATTTTTAAAATGGGCAGGTGGACTAGAGGTTTTCTAATGATGATCTGTGTGTGCATCAGCTTTTTGTTGCTTTGACAAGTGCCTAAGAAAAAAGAATTTGGAGAAAGATTTGTTTGGGCTCATAGTTTCAGTGCATTGTTGGCTGGCTTCATTGCTTTGGACCCAAGGCAAGAACATTATGGTGAAGGCTTTGTGAGGTAGAATGTAATTGAGGAAGGGCGGGGCTTACTTCATCGTAGCCAGGAACCAAGGGGCTGGGTATAGTATGTATCCTTCCAGGGCATCTAGTGAACTAGTTCCTCCAACCATACTCTACCATCTACAGTTTCTACTGCCTCCCAGAACTCTATTCAATTTTCAGTGTATTAATCCAATGGTGTGGATAGAATAAGTGAGATCCAATCACTTTCCAAAAGCCCCATCTTTGAACATTGTTGCATTGGGGACCAAGCCTTCCACACATGACTCATTTGAAGCTGTCAGATCTAAACCATAGCAATCTGTATTCTTGCATTTCTTCTGTTTTTCTTTAATAACAGGAAGGCAAGTAATGCAGGAACTCAGTTTTATTTCTTTTTTGTTTAGTAGAGTTGCCACTAGCCACTTGTGACTTTTTAATTAATTGTGACTATTTTAATTAATTAAAATTAAATGGGAAAATAACACTCTTTAGTTGCTGAAGGGTCACATGTCTTTTTGGCTGCCGTATTAGATAGCCCATAGAAACCATTCATCACAAATAGTTCTAGTTCACAGTGCTGCCTTGGGTCTTAATTTCTTTATGTCCATTTACTACTACAACATATTTGCTGTGTGATTATTAAATTTTCTGTATTTAGCTTGTTGCAGTAGCCGTCACCTGTAATCCCAGTGGCTTGGGAGGTGGAGGCACGAGGATCAGAAGTTCAAAGCCAGCATCAGCAACTTAGTACGGCCCTAAGTAACTTAGGAAGACCCTGTCTCAAAAAAAAAGAAAAAAGAAAAAAATGTTCTGAGGATTTGATTCAGTGGTAAATCAGCCCTCGGATCAATCAAACTCCCCCTCTAAAAAACAAAAAACTCAGTATTATATCCAAGACTATAAGACTATATAAGGTAAATAAATTCTGGATGATAAAGACAACTTTTATTAGAGGAAGAAAGATTTATATTGACTTTTGATTTCAGAGGTTTCCATCCATGCTGACTTGGCTTCTGACAGGGCAGAATATAATGGCAGGGAATATATTGCAGCCAATCTGCTTACTTCCTGGCATATAGAGAGCAGAAGGAGGGAGAAGAAGGTGCTGCAGACAAAATACACTCTTCAAGGGAATGCCTGCAATGACCCATTTCCTCCCACTAGGCTCCTTGTGTGTTCTAGGTGTTCACCACTTCCCAGTAGCCTATTGAGCTATGATTGATAAATCCATTTATGAATTAATAGCTTTTATGATTCAGTCACCTACCAGTGACCCCATCTCTGAACACTATTGCTTTGGGAACCAAGCCTTCAACACATGACATTTGGGAGATGTTCAAGATCATAACAGGAGGCATGCAGACATTGCTTAGCTTTGTGGAATCAGTGCAGGCTCTGAGGTCAAACAATTCTAAATTCAGATCTGTTCTTCTTCTCTTCCCTTTGTGTAACTGTGGACCTGGCACTGAACTCTGAAAGTCTCAGAGTTCATACTCATTCAGTAGTCTTTATTAAGCAATTATTATGTGTATGTCTTTGTGCTAACCAGCAAAGGGCAAACAAACCAATGAAAAATAGTGAATCTCTGCTCCTTAACAAAATGAGAGCAGAGATTTCAGCCTTGAACCCAATGGACCAGTGAAGTGAGGCAGAGGATGGGTCATATGTGACATGCAGTAGCATTGAAATAATATCAATTTCCTTCTGCTTTTCTTTCTTTCCCACACAGTTTCTGGAGACGTAGCTCCTCAAATGCTGAGAGAGAGTCTTAAGCTTATGTTTGCTTGAGCAGGAAATACTAGTCTTGGCTTGGAGAGTGCTCTATTTTGACTATCTTACATGCTTCCTTCTCTTGCATTTCCCCCATAGGATTCTGATTGGCATCTGGGGAATTCTTGAATTTCAGAGCCTCTCTTCCAGTTTTTCATCTTTTCAATTCTCTGTAGTGCATTCTGGGCAATTTCCTCAGGCCTATTTTCCCATTCACTAAAGTTCCCTTAAGCTACATGCAGTTTCCTAAGTGACCCGCGCATTGTGGTTTCCTCATGCTTTTGTATGGGCTCTGTAAGTGATCAGACTGATTTATCTCATCTAATGTTAGATGAATTTAATGAAATAAGTAGCTGTTTTTTAAATACATAATTTATTCAAAAAGTTAGTTTCCAGAAAATAAACCTTATGGATTTAATTTTAAAATTCAGTAGATTTTGCAACCAGATCATTAGTTTCTGATTTGTCAGACTGGCTCTGTAATTTAGGATAACTTTTGTGAATGGACCTTTGAATGGGATACAAGTGTATGCCGGTTTTGTCCTACAGGTGTGTTAATTGCTTTATACTCCCCTGTAAAACTGTTCATTTTAAGTTTTTTAAGTCAATTTGCTAAGGGTTGGTGAAAATAAATGCTTACAACATAATTACATTCAGCATAGGTGATACTTTATTCTGACGGAAGAATGTAAATTGAATCTGGATACAATATTAAAACTGACATTCTAAGTTTAAGGTATGGAATTTTTTTAGTCATGTGTTTGATGATTTACTTCACAACTTTTAAGAAGCAGAAAATCACCATAAATATAGGAGAATTTAACAGACCAATAATAGAATACTTATTCTTATAATTTCCCAAAGCACATGAATCAATACAAACTATATCCCATGACATAAAGCACAATTATTAAGTTTTAAAAAATTAAAATCATATTAGGTGTGTTCTTTCACCACAGAGTATCACACTAGAAGACAGTAAGATAAAAGAAAATCTCCAACACCTTGGAAAATAGGCACAATTCTGAATAATCTATGGGTCACAGAAGTTTGAAGAGAAATAAAATAGACACTGAATCTAGTGAAAATACAACCTTTAAAAATTTGTGGAGTATATCTAAAGCAGTACTTAGAGGGAAACTGATAGCATTTGAAAACACATTAGAAATGAGGAATAGGCTTAAGGTAATAATGTTTATTGCTACTTGAGGAATCTTGGGTGGGGTTGGGGTGATTGGAGAGTAAAATAAATGAAAAGCAAGCAGACGAAAGAATTTACTAAAGGTAAAAGCAGAGATTAATTAGGTTGAAAGTAGAAACAATGCAAGAAATCAATGTGACAGAGCTGGTAGTTTGAAATGATTAATAAAATTCACAAAGTTGTAATAACATTGATAAAGGAAGAAAGAATAGACAAAATTTCAATGTCAAGTATTAAATGAAATATAATCACTGCAGAGCCTGAATAAAAAAGAAAGTGTTTAGTGTTGTTATGGGTGTGGTGTAAGTGTGTCCCTCAAGGGTTCTTGTATTGGCAGCTTTGTCCTTAAGGTAGTGATGTTGCCAGGTGATATGAAATCTTTAAGAGGTGGATCAAGTGAAAGGTTATTGGGTCATGGGGCATTATCCTTGGAAGGGGATTAGGATGTTCTTGTAGGACCCAGTTAATTCTTGGAGAGTGAGTTAATATAAAAGAATGAGCCTGGCCCCTACACTCACTCTGTCTTCTTGTCTCAACCTGTGATCTCTCCTTTGTGTGCTGGATGTGCTTCCACCATTGTGATGCCATTATCCTTTGGACCCTTAGCAGAGACCAAACCCATGGGGCTGCTTGATCTTGGACTTTGAGCATTTACCACCATGAGCTAAATAATACTCTTTTCTTTATATAGTATCCAGTCTCAGGTGTTTCATGAGAGTAACAGAAGATGGAGTAGTATAACTGAACAACTGAACACACAAACTACAATTGAGATAAAAAATAGATCAATTTTTGGAAAAGCATGAATTACCACAAGAACACGAACTTTTGAGCGTACATTGACCATTAGGAAGTTAAATTTCTAATTTGAAAATCTCCAAAAAGACATTCAGGTGTAGATGACATCACAGGAGAATTCTGCCACAGAGTTAAAGAAGAATCAGTGCCAATTCTATGCAATCATTTCCATGAAGTAGAAGAGCAGGGAACAATTCACAACTTACTTTATGAAACTGGTGTTACCAGAGCATTAAACCAGAAAAGACAGTGTGCAAATAAAATAATGAAGAAACCCAAAATTGATTGGCCAAAGTTCATCATCAATATAGATAGACGTGAAAATCCCTATACAATGTACTTCATTGAGAAGCCTAGAAAAATCATATGACAAAATTCAACACTTATGGATAAAAACTCTTTGAAAAGCAGGGGTAGTGCAATAGGTTAAACTATATCCCTCCAAATCATGTTTAGATTCTAACTTCAGACCTAAGAAAAATGATTTTTTTTTTTAAAAAAGAAATGGCATTATTGTGATGTGATTACCTAAGATGGGGTCGTAAGAGAATAGGATGAGCTGTTGGTTCAGTGTGACTTGCATCCTATCAGGAGAGCAGGGTGGGATGTTGGTACTGTTGCACTTTTGTCCTTTTAAGGAGAGCAGGGTGGGCAACTGGTTCACTGGGATTTATTACCTTATAAGGACAGCATTGTGGGCTCTTATGGACTTGTGCCCTTGTAAGTAAGGAAAACAGGGTGAGCTCTTATTTCACCAGGCCTTGCATCCTTATATGATTATCTTCTGTTTAGTTAATTTTTGTTGTGAAACATTTGAGTTTTCATCCCTTTCATTTTGGTTATGTTCTCCAGGAATATTTTTGTGGTTCTCATGGAGTTTGCTTTAACAGGAGAAAGAGAAAACAGCTAGATGTGAATCTATAGCTGTATATCTACATTAACATGGAAAATGCTGCTCTTGTACATCTCTATCCCATCTCCCTCAGTTACAGAGTAACAAAGTAACAAGTATATGCATTGTGTGTGGAATCAAGGCTGAAATGGCTTCTGAGGGCCTGTATCTTTAGCATGATGAAGCAAAATTTTAGGTATATTTTGGGTCAGCAGAGTGTCTCATGATCCATCTTCAAAGAAATATTCTCTTCTGTACCTTGGAGCCCTTATAAGGGTATTGTCTTGCAAATTCCTAAGATACCCTTAAGACATCTTTCCTGTTGTGTTTGAGCAAGAATTTAGCATCTCCTTAGGGTCTGTAATCTCTTCAACAAGGACATCTTCCTTGGCCTAAGGTTTGCATGCACTTTTCTGTCTATACTGCAGTGTTTGAAAATCCTTTTAGCTCTGTTTGCTACTCGCCATTCACACAGTAAATTGGGCTAAAAGCTACCAACAATATCCATGCCAATGACTGAATGCTGTGCTGTGTTTTGAAATTTCCTCTGCCAGATTAATTACTCCATTGCTTTAAAATGCAGTGTAAAACAGAGTCTCAGGAAATGGACAAAATGTAATCAAGTTCTTTGATCGAAAACAACACAAGCAGCCTCTAGTCTAATTTCTAAATGAGTCTAAATGGGTGTAGAGTCCTCCTTTTCTTCTGAAACCTCATGAGTGGGGTTGCATTCCTGATGGTATTCTGGTCTTCTGAGCTCCCACTAGAATTCTCCATTAAGCTCTGCTCACTACATTCCAAAACTTTTCCGGCTTGCATCTCTAAAATGTTAAAATTATTTTTACTGCAAACCATCTCTAAAAGGTTTCTGATCCACGCGTTCCATAGTAGGCACCCAGTTCTAGGTACCAATTTCTGTTTTTGTTGACTTTTTTTGGTGCTGTAACCAAACTACCTTGCAAGAACAACTTAGGGAGGTAAGCTTTATCCAGGGTTCATGATTTTAGAGGTTGCAGTCCATAGACAGCCAAAAACGTTACTCTGGGCCCAGGGTGAGGCAGCACATCCTGAGGCAAGGGCCAAGCAAAGGAAAGCTGGTCCCCTCATGGCAACAAAGGAGCAGAAAGAAGGGAAGGAGACACTGGGAAAAGCAGCTTTCCAGAAACCCACCTGTTCCAGTCATGTTCCACCTGCTTTCAGTTAACACCCACTTAGTCTGTTGAAATGAGGAGGGTACAGTTAGGTTACAAGCTCTCAAAATTCAGTCACTTTACCTTTGAATATTCCTGCATTAACACAGCAGGTATTGGGAACACCATTTTAAACCACAAGAAGCTGTTAACCTACTTGAGACACTGAGGCAGGAGGATCATATCTCTAAGCCTAGCCTGAGCAACTCAATGAGAGCTTGTCTCAAAAGAAAGTGGCTTACTGGGGATGTACCTCAATGGTATAGCACTTGCCTAAAATGAACAAGACTCTAGGTTGAATTGCCAGTATATAAACCCTCTCCCACCCCCCCCTCAAAAAGGGGTGGGGCGTTCTTAGGGGAATGAGTTCCACCCTTCTGCCTGCCCCTTCCATCATGTGAGGTCATAGCACCAAAGTGCTTTGACCTTGAACTTGACAGTCTGCAGAACTGGTACTAGTTAATTTGTTATCCACCCATTCTAAGGTATGTGGTTACAGCAGCACGAAGGGACCCAGTCATCTGAGAACACCTCCATTTCTTTCCCCACTGGGAAAGACAATTTTACTGGTTCTAGGATTCTTGGCTTCTAGGGTTTTCCTTCATCACTTTGAATATTTCAAACCACTTTGAATATTTCAAACATTGCATTCCAATGTTCCTTTTTAAAAAAATTTAAATTTTATTTTATTTTTTAATTTTTTTACAGCTTTTTTTATTCTAATTAGTTGTACATGATAGTAGGATGCATTTATACATTTTGACAGATCATACATAGAGTGTAATCTCTCATGTTTCTGATTATACATGTTGCAGAATCACCTCAGTCATGCAGTCATACATGTATGTGAGGTAATAATGTCTGTTTCACTCTACTATCATTCCTTCCCCCATACTCCTTCCTTCCTTCACTCCCTTCTGTCTAATTCAAAGTATCTCTATTCTTCCTTATACTCCCCCCCATTATTGTGAATTAGCTTCTGTGTATCAGAGAAAACATTCAACCTTTGTTTTTTTTGGGTTTGGCTTATTTCACTTAGCATGATATTTTCTAAATCCATCCATTTACCAGCAAATGCCAGAATTTCATTCTTCTTTAAAGCTGAGTAATATTCCATGGTGTGTGTGTGTGTGTGTGTGTGTAAACACACATCACATACTCTTTTTCCATTCATCTGTTGAAGGGCATCTAGACTGGTTCCATATTTTAGCTCTGGTGAATTGAGCTGTTATAAACACTGATGTGACTGTATCACTGTAGTAAGCTGATTTTAAGTCCTTTGGGTATAAACTGAGGAGTGGGATAACTGGGTCAAATGGTGGTTCCTTTCCAAGTTTTCTGAGGAATCTCCATACTGCTTTACATAATGATTGCATCAATTTGCACTCCCACCAGCAATGTATGAGTGTACCTTTTCCCCCACATCATTGCTCATATTTATTGTTAATCGTATTCTTAATAATTGCCATTCTGATTGGAGTGAAAGGAAATCTTAGTTTGAAATTTTTTCTCTAATTCCTAGAAATGTTGAACATTTTTTCATATATTTGTTTATTGATTATATAACTTCTGTGAACTTCCTTAGCCCGTTTATTGATTGGGTTGTTTTTTGGTATTGAGTTCTTTATATATCTTTGAGATGAATGCTTTATCTGACGTGCATGTGGTAAAGATTTTCTCCTAATCTGTAGTCTCTCTCTTCACATTATTGTTTCTTTTGCGGAAAAGAAGCCTTTTAGTTTGAGTCCATCCTATTTATTGATTGCTGATTTAACTTCTTGTGCTTTAGGGGTCTTGTTAAGTCAGGTCCTAGGCTGACATGGTGAAGATTTGGGTCTACTTTATCTTCTAGTAGTTGCATGGTGTCTATTCTAGTGCCTAAGTCTTTAATCCACAGTGAGTTGAGTTTCATGTAGGGTGAGAGATTAGTGTTTAATTTCATTTTCTACATGTGACTTTCCATTTTCTCAGCACGATCTGTTGAATATGCTGTCTTTTCTCCAGTGAATGTTTTTAGCACTGTTGTCTAGTATGAGCTACCTGTTTTTATGTGGGTTTGTCTCTGTGTCTTGGTCTTCAGGTCTGTTTTGGTATCAATATCATGATGTTTTTATTACTATGGCTCTGTAGTATAGTTTGAGGTCTGGTATTGTGATGCCTCCTTCTTCACTTTTCTTGCTAAATATTGCTTTGACTCTTCTGGGTCTCTTATTTTTGCCAGCGAATTTCATGATCACTTTTTCTAGTTCTATGAAGAAGGTCATTGGGATTTTAATAGGAAGTGCATTGTATCTGTATAGCACCTTTGGTAGTATGGCCTTTTTGACAATATTAACTCTGCTTCTCTAGGAGTATGGGAGGCCTTTCCATTTTCTAAGGTCTTCTTCAATTTCTTTTCTTTTTTTTTTTTTAAGCTTTCTGTAGTTTTCATCGTAGAGGCCTTTCACCTCTTTTGTTAGAGTGATTCCTAAGTATTTTATTTCTTTGGAGGTAATTGGGAAAGAGGTAGTTTTATTTATTTCTCATTCAGGGGATTTATTACTAATATGTAGGGCATTTCAATGTTTCTAATGTGAAATCTTATGAGGACCTTATGGGGAAATTAAGATGAACCCTTCTTCCCTTTCTTGCCTTGAGGTGCACATACTGTGCTCTACAGTGTCTTAGGGAACAGTGTATTTTGGCATAGTGTCACCATGTCAGTGAGCTGCTGCTATCCTTTTGCTAACAATTATTTGGAGCTGGAAGAAAAGGGAATGGAATACCTTGAGTATAGACATGTTGAGGTCTTCCAAAGCCACATTATTTCAGAGTTTTGAACTTAAAATGAAAACCTAATGGAAGTATTGAACAGATTTTCATTTTTCGACAAGCAAACATTAGTCTCTACTACCCAACAAAGTAAAAAAGCTTCCAGAGTCTTTCTTATTCTGCTTCTGAAAGTGGAAAAGGTCCTGGAGGTGCACTGGGGGTTATGGCCACACATGTGACTGGGCCACTTTTTGCTGTGACTTCACAAGGAGCCATTTATGAGGGAACCTCAAAGCCCTGGTATATAAGAGGGTGACTGTGGCTGGGTGTTTGTCCCTAAGTACAGGAAGCTCTTGGTGGTGACCTGTCGGACTCCCAGATAGCTAGAGCGTTTGGTGGTTGGCGGTTGGTGGTTGTGGTCTTGGGATCTTGGTTTTTTGATTTGGGTTTGTTGTTTTGTTTTGTTTTGTTTTTGCTTTTGGTTTGTTGTTTTGGTTTGTTATTTTCTGTTTTTAGCTAGCATCCTTAGGTGGGGTTCCTGCTCAGGATGCATAGCCAGAGTAGACAGACTAGCGTAGCGCTGCAGGGGCCCAGCTCCTGCCAAGAGCCGGCCTTCCAGGACCGTTATGAGGTCCTGAGGACCATCGGTCATGGCGGGTTTGCGGAAGTGATAGTAGCCCGCCATCTCCTCACTGGGGCAGAGGTTGCGGTCAAAGTCCTACCTAAGGTGAAGCGGAAAGTGGCCCTCTCTGAATCGAGTGTGATGATGTCCCTGGAGCACCCCAACGTGATCCAGCTGTTCCAGGTGATCGACACCCGGGACCACACCTACCTGGTGATGGAGCACGCGGCTGGGGGCTCGCTGCTCAAGCACGTCCCGTCCAGGGGCTTGCAGCAGGGGGAGGCGCGGAGAGTGTTCCGGCAGATCGCGGGTGCGGTGGGCTACTGCCACAGCAAGGGCGTCGTGCACCTGGACCTCAAGTTGGCCAACATCGTGCGAGATGCGGGTGGCGAGTGCAAACTCGTGGACTTTGGCCTCAGCCTGAGGGTCAGGCCTGGGCAGAAGCTGAGCAGGACCTGGGGCACTCTCCCCTACCTTGCTCCCGAAATTCTCCGGAGGCAAGAATACGAGGGGCCCCCAGCCGACGTGTGGAGCCTGGGCGTCATCCTCTTCTATATGTTGACAGGAAAAGGCCCGTTTAGGACACGCTTGCGTGGGGCGATGAGGAGGCGCATCCGGGAGGGAAGGTATGCCATTCCTGACCATGTTCCTCCCCAGGCACGGAGGCTCATCCGCAGCATGCTGACCATGGACCCCGTGGGGCACCCTACGGTAGCACAAATCCTTCAGCACCCATGGCTGAGGGAGGGTGAGGAGGCTTCGGCCCATCAGGAGAGTGAGCCACGCCCCAAACGCCCAGACCCCGCCACCATGGCCGCCCTGCTGGACTTGGGTTACAACCCATACAAGACCTGGGTGTCTCTGACTAGTGGCAAGTTTGGTGATGCGGCCGCCGCCTACCTGATCCTTCAGCACCAGCTCAGCCAGGGGGCAGGCTGCGTGCTCAAGGGGAAGCCTGTGCCACCGAGGGCTGGACCGCACCCATGCCCCACAGACCCTGCCCCTGTCTCAGGCCTCCCTCGGAGGAGCGCCAGCGAGCCTGCCCTTCACTCCTTCCCCTGGCCACCTGAACATGGGCTTCCTGAGGAGGCCCAGCACACAGGGCAGAAGGACCTCAGGAGCACCAGCCTGCCTGGCACCGATCTCCGCCTGCTTCACGCAAGGACCCCCGCACTCCGCATAGCCCCCCAGCCTGCCCCTGCATCTCAGAAGCCCAGCGATTCCTCCAGACACACCTCCACAGGGCCGCCCAAGGCCTGGAAGTGGGTGGCTAGGCGGATTGCCACCTGCTTCCGCCAGCTGTGTTGCTGCGCGCCCTGGGGCAGAAAGGAAGAGGCTCCAGTGACCAGAGAGCAGAAACTTGGCAGAGGCAGAAGGAGAGTGGCTCCAGTGTGATGGAAAGCTAAGTCAGGCCAACCCACTGGCACTCAGAGCAAGCTGTGCTCTCTGGACCCTGACACCAGGGCATGGGCCTCCTCCTGTGGACTCCAAACAGCTGCAGGATCCAGGTGTGCAAACTGGCTCAGGCTGCTCTGCACCAGGCCCAGGCAGAGGCGCCTGTGGATTCACCTGGATAGCAGGAGTCTCCTCTGCCCCAACTTGTGAGACACACCAGAGACTCCTTTCCCTGGGACACTTGCCCCTGCACCTCTCTTCTCTGTCCTTTCTCCCATGTTTTTGGCAGAGCAAAGGCATTTCTTGATACATTTGTTTCTCACAAAATTTATAATAAAATTGATGTTCTGAAGATCCAAAGAAGTGTGGTTAAGGAAATGGGGCCAGGTGAGGGGGGAGCAGGGTCTCAGGAACTTGTATGGAGCCTTGGAGCCCAGCAGCACCTCTCTCCAAGGCTGGGACCAGTGTTCCTCCCTCTTCTGTCCAGTGCATTTGAGACTTGTTCACCTTGAGCCAGCGCAGATGGGGCGTCCTTGGTCTTAAGCAATGTACTCAGGAACTCACTTGCCTTTTGCCAGTGTCGAGGTGATTTTTGTAGTGAAATATTTGAATTCCCATTCCTTCCATCTTGGGTACACTTTGTACTTCTCAAGGGCATTCCATTCCACGTGAGAGAGACCACTCTGATATGAACCTGTGGCAGTGTAACTTCAGGAACACTGAGACTGCTGCTCCTACACAACTTCATTCTGATCTCCCTCACATCCTCATGTCACTGTGTACCATGTGTATGCTTTGTGCATTCAATGTCATAGACTGGAATGAAGGCTGAGGGGCCTCTGAGGGTCAGTGTAGCTCAGAATGGTGAAACAGTCTTTAAGCATCCCCTGGGCCAGCAGTGTCCTATCATGTCTCTTTGGAGAAATATTCTCTTCTGTACCCTGGAGCCCTTGGTTACTATGGGCTCACACATACGTGAGATGCTCTCAAGGCATCTTTTCGATTGCATTTGTGCAAAGTACTTTGTGTCTCTTTAAAGGCTGCAATCTCTTCAACAAGCTCATCTTCCTTAGACTCATTCGTATGTACACTTTTCTGGCTCAGCTACAAGCTTTCAGAATGCTTTCGCTTTAATGATTCTCCCCATTCTCACAGCAAACCAGGCTAAAGGCTGCCAGTAATATCCATGCCAGTGACTGAATGCTGTGCAATCCTGAAATTTCCTTCTCCAGGTGAAGTAGTTTATCCCTTTAAATTGAGAATCATCACCAAGAATCTCAGGACATGAGCAAAATGTAAACGAGTTCTCAGTACCAGTTAATTATTCAGTTCAATTTTTCAGTCACGGATAGAACACCCACCACATCAAAAGAAAAACCTAGTGGAGGAGAATTTTGTTACTCAGGGCCATGATGTCAGAAGTCTGAGTCTGGGCATGGCCAACTGCATTGCTATGGGCCAAAGATGAGGCAGCACACCATGGGAAAAAGGGCCCAGAGAAGGAAACCTACTTCCTATATGAAAGCAACAAGCAGAGAGAGGGGAAGGAGTCAAAGGGAAGAAGCACCCTTCCAGGGCATGACCATTTATGCACCTCCTCCAGTCACACTCTGCCTGTGTGCAGTAACTACCCCCCAGATCTTTCACTGAAATTAGGAAGGTCTTAATTGATTAAGCTCTCAGAAGCCAATCATTTGACCTCAGAATGCTCCTGTATTAACCCAGAAACTTCGGGAAGGATACCTCATTTGCAAAGCACAAGAGGCTGCAAGCCTATCTACCAGGGACACTGAGGGAGAGGATCACACATTTAAGCCTAGCTTCAGCACATCAGTGGGATCTTGTCTCTAAATACAAAGATAGGGGGAGTACCTCAGTTGGAGAGTGCTTTCCTAAATGGGAGTAACAGAGAATGGATCATACAACTGAAAATTTAAACCCAGATACATTACAATATGCTGAGATGGACCAATTTATGTGAAATCATGTTCAGTCAGAGGAACATGGACTTCAGATAATCAAGTCACCACTAAGCACATAAGGTTTTTGAAAATTTTCAAAATGATCTTTGTTTATTGATGATATCACTTTTTTTTGGTCTTGTTTTGTTTTTGATTTTTGTTTGTTTTTTTGGTTCGTTAGTTTGTTTTTGGCTAGATTTATTGGTTGGTATTCCTACTTAGCATTCACAGTAAGAGTAGTTAGACTTGTGCAGGTCCACAGGGACTCTTTCCCATAAGAAGGCCTTCACAGACCATTGTGATGACTTGAGGGGACATTGGGCTTGTGGGGGGTTTGGTGAGGTGAAACTCGGTTGCCATTTCACTCACTGGCGTATTTGTGTTGGTGAAAACCCTTCCAAAGGAAGAGAGGAACTTGGTGGCCTGCCCTGAAATAGACAAGATGATGAACCTGAACCACTTGAATGTTATCGAGGCATTTCAGACCATTGAAACCCTTGATATGTCTACATGATAATGTAGCCTCCAGGTGGCCATGGAGAGTGCCATGTGGCCACATCCCACCTGGGGAATGTATGAGGAGGAGGAATGGAGAGTGTTCAGGCAGATCCTCTGTATGGTGTGTTACTGCCACAGTGTGCATGTTGCAGCCAGACATGATGGCTGAGAACATCATGCTGGATGCCAAAAACAACATCAAGCTCATCCACTTTGTTATTAGTACCAGGTTCATGCCTGGAGATAATCTGAACAAGTTCTGGGGTATTCTCCAGAAGTCATCGAGAAGCACATCTGCGAGAGCACCTCAGTGGACAACTGGAGCCTGGGTGCTTGTATTTTATGTTGACAGGGGGCTCCCATTTTGGGCGTCCACCACTATGGAGCTGAGCAGACAGATCTTGTACCCCCAAGTTGGAATTTCCTCAGTACATCTCTGTTGGAGCACAAGACTCATCAAGGAAATCCTTTCGGAGAACTCCATAGAGAGGCTCTCAGTAAGGAAATCTTTGAGGACCCGTGGCTGAATCAGGGTGAGGAGTGTTTATCCTATCATGTTGTGCCCCTCAACCTCTCAGTCCCCACAGTATTGACAATCCTCTTGACATGGATTACACCCATAGAATATGTGGTTGTCTCTGTCCAAGAGAAAATTTAATGATGCGTTGGCTACTTACCTTATGGTTCCTCACCAGATTTGCCAGGGAGCAGACTGCATTTTACAGGTGAAGCCTGTGGGATGGAGGGTTGCATCTCACCAAGGCACTCTGGATCCTTCCAGTTTTCCTGTCCTCCCTAAGAGGAGTCTGAGCAAGCCTGCCTTTCACACCTTCCCCTTGCCCTGTGAATATCAGCCATCTGAGGAGGCAAAACAGGGCAGAAGTGCTTCAGAAGGGCCAGTGTACCTGCCATTAGACTCCACTTGCTGCATGAGAAAACCCCTACTCCCAGCCTCGCCCCCCGAGTAGGAGCCTGTGTCCAGCATGCCCCAATCCTACGTCAAGTCACTCCCAAGATGCTGCCAGAGTATGTCCCCATGGCAACAGGAACAACTGGAAGTGGGTGAGGCAGAGGATCGCTGCCTGCTTTAGACAACTGTGCCGTTGGCTTGCCACGTGTGAGTGAAAGTGTGGCTCCGTGGCCAGGAGAGCAGACTTGTGCTCGGTTCATTAACAGGGTGGTCCCTGTATAGATGCAGGAGCATCTGGTTCACCTAGACATCCGCATTTCCCCTGTCCCCTCCTGCTGGAGACAGCAGATGAGAATGTTTTCCCTGGGACGCTTCCCCCTGCCCTGCCTTTCTCTGTCCTTTCTCCCATACTCTGGGATGGCAGAGATATTTCTTCAGAAATTTCTTTCTCTCAAATTGTATAGTCATATTACTGATGTTCCAAAGATTACCAAAAAAAAAAAAAAATAGGTTAATTAAAAAAGTGGGGGGCTCAGGGAGAGGGCAAGAGCCCACGAGCCATTCTCTCCTTGACCAGGACCTTCTGTTTAGGGTGATAGCTTGCTCCCCTTGAACCCCCACTTTCGGGGGGGGGGGACGACTCACTTCCTTCAGACAGTATAGAACACTCGCTTGCTTTGAGTTAATGTGGATGGGGACTTGATCCAGTATGGGTGGAGACTCCCCTTGAACCTATTATCTCCTGTCCTTTGTCAGAAGGAATCTTTTCCCAGTCTTCAGGCCCCTCCCTGAGGTGTGTGGAGAGGGTGGTTGTCAACTGTTGGAGAAATCTCATCTGAGAATGCACTGGAAGCCCCAGAGTGTTCTGGTCTCTCTGTAATACCATGTTCAGGGAAGGGAGAGGTGGGCTGTGGGCAGCGGGTGGACAGGCCTGTCTGCGGCAGTGTTTGGGAACTTTACTACCTGCCATGGAGCTTCCCCACCCAACACCACCTCATGGCTGCTGCTAAAGGTAGTAGAGAAGGGAGTACATGGGTTTTAGGGAGTGTCCAGCAGTCTTATGGGTTCTGTTTACATAAAAGTAAAGTATGCAGTGTAGAATTGCTCTTATCTTTGGGTTCTGCTGACATGGAATTATGTATATTACATGAAGTGCACCCAAAAATGTAAGAAGTGCTCAGGTTAGGCAGGATGGGAAGCTTTAGGCATCTTCCATCTGATATCTCTACAATGTTGGCCCTCAGAGCTGTTCTGCCAGCTTCTTCCTGTTTTTCTTCTTAGTAGTCAGAATTAGACACCTTAAAAAAAATGCATATCACATGTGTAATTTTAATAGCCGGTCATTTTTTGGTAGGGCCCCAGTTGTGAAATTATTAGATACTTGGAAGTTTTTTAAAAAAAAAGTCATTGAATATTTTTCTTAAGAAAAAAACCTCAAGAGTGGTAAATTCCTCTAAGGCAAAGCCACTTCCTAGCTTGAGGCTGGGGCACACTATGTAAGGCCAGGAAACAGACATTTTTTTGATCTAACCTTGCCCTAGGGAATGGATTGCCTAATTGCTGCTTGAAAGGGGATAGTGTTCAGGAGATTCTTGGAAGCAGGAGAGACAGAATAAGGATCATGGAGGATTGTGCCTCAGGATGAAACCCAGACCCAGGTGGATACCTCCAGGCCCACATTGGGACAGTCACAGAGATGTGCAAAAACACTGGAGGATGGGACGGAGGCAGTGTAGAAAAGGATTGCATTTTGTGCATTTTGTGTGTCTTGGTCTCACGAGCAGAAAGACAGGGTGCCCCAGGCTGAAGTTTTCCTCTAGGACTACCATTGGTCTGGCACTTAGCCCAGCAGCACGTGTTCTCCCTGTGACTCCTACAAACAGATCTTGGCCTCCCCCCTGTGGACTTTATAACTCCCCCCCTTTATAGGTAAGATGGAGGCATTCTCACTTACTAAATTATTTAAATATGTGGTGCCAAGCCCCTTCATACTGAGGCCTTTTCATCAAATAGCACCCAAACCATGTGTGCCATCCCTCCAGCCAAAGCCCAGTTTTCCACTATGGGCACCAAACGCCTGTTCTTCCTGAGGCCTTCTTTGGACCACACGTTCCTGTGGCCTCTTCTTTCAGTTGGTCATAAGTGCAGTGAGGTGGGGATGGATGTTTGGGTGAGTACAAATCCCCAACTCACAGAATGTCATGGGCAGCCATCCAGCCATCCAGATGTGACATTTGCCTTCATACCCCCTGAAGAGGAGCAGGCCTTAGTTGCACAGTGAAAACTAAATAAACCTGTTGTCTTTGTAAAGTATAAAACCTTGAGTATTTCATTAGAGGAATGGAAAATGGATTACACAACTGAAAATCTTTAAACACAACAAACTTAACAATTTAGATGGAATAGATGAGTTTGTGAAAAATCATGAACTACCACAGAAACATGAACAGTCACAGGGTCCAGTGACCATTAAGGTAATTAAGTTCCTAATTTGAAAATCTCAAATAATAATCCTCTGGTACAGATAATGCTCCTGGTGAATTCCACCTATGTCCCATGTGGTAAGTGATGCATAGAACATCTAGGGTTGACACCTACACCAGAAACTAGGAAGCAGTCTTAGAGGGAGCATGACCTTGATGATGACATCATGATCTTGGACATATAGTCTCCAGAAATAGGAGAGAATGTATGTGTAGTTTGAAACCATTGTTTTTGTGGTACTTTGTTATGGCTGCCTTAGGAAAGTCATACACAGGGGAACTTAACTTGTTAGAGCCCAACGAAAGTGATGTAGCTAATATTATATTTGATGGCGAAACACTGAATGCTTTACTTCTGAGATTGTGAACAAGATGAGCATGCCTATCTCAACATCTTTATTCCACCGTGCTAGAAGTTCTAGCCAGAGCATCAAGGCAGGAACAGGAAATGTAAAGCCTACACATCACAAAGGAAGAAATTATTCTTTGAATATGACATGATTTTACACAGAATTTTTTAAAAGCTTTTAAGAATTCTTAGAATTTATTAAGTTCAAGAGGATTTCAGGATTCAAATTATTCAAAAATCAATTTTATTTCTTTATACTAGCAATGAACTTGTGAAAGATTAAGCCAAAAACAATAGCATTTACAGTAGCTCAAAACAATAGCTGTTATTCTATCCATTTATGGCATGGGCCTTTAATACAGAAAACAGAAATAACAATGAAGGAAATCAAAGAAGATCCAAATGCATGGAAAGACAGTCCATGTTTATGAATTAGATTCAGTACCATTTGTTCTTCGAGGTTGTAGGCAGAACCCAGTTTCTTGCACTTATGTGAATAAGGGTCCTACTTCTTTCTAGCTCTTCAAGGAGGAACATTCTCATTTTCTAGAGTCTGCCAAGAGCCCTTGGCTTTTGTTCCCCTTACTTCATTTTCAGAATCAGTTAAAGCAGGTTGAGTCTCTCTTATATTTTGACTCTTCCATTTCATCTTTCTCTTCCAGTTTAGTTTTGGTTTTTGAGTCATATGATTAGATTGGACCAATTGGGTAATTAGGATAATATCCTTATTTAAAGATCATCTGCTCAGCAACCTTATTTCCTGCTTTGCTATGTGAGGCAATATATTTATAGGTTCTGGGGTTAGGTTATACACATCTTTTGGTTGGCAGGGCAATTATCCTACCTACCACACATACCTAGCCCTGTGTTGGGTTCTCGTTGCCTGTGGCATTGTATATTTTCAAGATTACATCCTTCTTGTGTAGTTTCATTTCTGATTCAGCTATCTGTGGTGTTCAGCACAGCCATATCTTTTATGGCTAATGTCTCTGTGTGTGTATTCTTTCCTTAGAAACCTGTCTCCTTTCTATGACTTAACCTTTAAGACTCAGGTCAGGCATTAGTGGCTTTGAAATCATAGGAGAGGGAGATTGTGCTTTCCTTCCCATAGCACCATGATTATAAGACTTATTGTGTTGTGGAAATGATTTTGCTTCACTTTGTTTTAATCACTAGTTTGTGATGCTTTCAAGGGTAGAAAACATTTAGTTTTGTATTTCTTGTATCTAGTGCAGGATCAAACACACAGCGAGCTCTTCAGAAAAGACTGACTGAATTTGTTAATGAACACTTGATTTTTAGTGGTAACGAAGTCACACCCTTTGAGCAGCAGTTAGTCAAATTCTAAAGTGTGACCCCAGATTCTTCATCCTTAGTTCAGTGTGGATACCAGTTCTGAAGTCAGAACTGATGGTTTCAGCGTGAAGTTTGAGACAGGCTCAGTAATACCGTATAGAAGAAATGTTACCATTAAGACCTTTTGTACATTATGAAATAAGAGCATAGGCCTGGGTGTCAGCACAGCTAGATGGTATTTCTAAGTGTCCTTAACCTCTCTTGGCTGTCCCTTTCTTATGTATAAAAATGAAAGAAGATTAATTTTCATTTTAAACCATTTATTGAGTGCTTGGTATGTCCCAGTGCTTGCTCAAATAAGAAATGGTTCCTATCCTTAGAGAATTTTGTTGGGTAAAGTTGCTGTTACAGCTTTGTAGATTAATTGGGCTCTGAGAATCCATGGTGCCTTTGCTTCTCCTTTCTGTAAGCATGTTTGAGAAGATAGGTAACAACTTTAAACACAGTAAGGGTGGAAATTTACTTGATAGAGGTATGCTGCTTTTGACTAGGAGGGGAATCAGATCTAACCAGTGTCTCCATTGCTCATTGGGGTGAGTGGCTATATTTGTTTTCTAAAACAAGTAGCATGTCAGAAACTACACAATTTTGATTTCACTGTGTCTCTGTAAGCAATAACTGAATTTCAAAAACTAAACTGCTTTTTTTCCTTCAAAGGTAATTTGAATATTGTGATTCTAGGCTTGTTCTTTTCCCCCCTTTCTCTTTCTTTATGAAAGTTGTTTTTACCTCTTCACCTACAATGAGACTCCTATTAAGAAGTGCTACTTGGTTATAGAAGTTTTCCTTAAGGTAATTAAGAAAGAGAGGAGTTTGATATCTCCTATTATAGAATTTTAAGAGGCAGATTTTGTCCTGTCCTGGTGGGTTATGCCTGTAATCCCAAACAACTTGGGAGGCAGAAGTAGGAAGATTGAAAGTTCAAGGGCTCCTCAGCAACACAGTGAGACCCAAACTCAAATTAAGAATTCACAACATTAATAATAAAAAGTGCTGGGGATGTAGCTCAGTGGTAGAGGACCAATGATTTTAATTTCCAACATTTGTCTATCTCTTTCTCCCTCTCTCTTTCACATACGCGCATGCGCGCGTGCATACACACACACACACACACACACACTCTCTCTCTCTCTCTCTCTCTCTCTCTCGGCACATTTTGTGTTAAAATAACATTTAATATACTATGTTTTTGTGTTTTCCAAAACAAATATCATACTGATCTCTCACATCTATTCATGAAGAAACAGAGTTAACACAGTGCTCATTCATCCATGAGTACAGTTTATGGTCAAATCACATAATGCTGATGGTGCTGTGCTGACAAAAGGCAAATAGTATAGATTTTGTTAACTGAAGATTAATCATTTATAGATCAGTTTACAATTTTTTTCAGGTTGTTTCTTACACTGATGATGACAAAAGTTTAACTTTTGAAGAAAGCTATGGTTTTCAATAAACTCTGTCAAGACTGCAGATCAGCCCACTCAATATCACTTATTACCGTGAACATCTTTCCAGAAGACAGGAAGTGATATTTGTGCCAAATTCTTAATAATAATCTTGCTGAAAATAGAAGGGGTGGGTGAAAACCCTGAGAGAACGGGTTTGTGAATGACAACTTGCTAAGCAATATTCTGGCCTCACAAGTCAAAAAAAAAAAAAAAAAAAAAAAAGAAAATTGGGAAAGTTTTAATGCATGTTTAGTCTGTATTGTGATAGTCACCTTTCAACAAGTACCTTCGTCAGCTTTATTTTCATGTTTAAATATTTTCTTTAGTAAATAAGAGTTTGTTTTCTCTCCCTGTATCCTGTCCCACTTTTGTTGTTTTTGATGTGTCTAATGAAATGTAATGTGTAACTTGGTTATTCTTTACAGTGTTGCCCACCTCTTTGATTTTGTTGTTGAAAAATTAATTCCCACAGTTAATTAAAACCTGGAATGTAAATAAATTAGGTATAATGTCTCTTTACATGGAATGTTAATAAGTTTTGTGTGATAGAGAATTAGTTGACATGTAATGTACATGAGTAGGTGTAAATTTTATTTTAATGTAATTTTATTTTAATATTCTGTGTTTTAAAAGAGAGGCATGTTTAGAAACAGTTGATTGTGGGTCCCATAATTCTGGTTATAATTATTATGTTAGGGGTGATAAATTTTAAATGGCTGTGTTGTATTATTAATCAGTTCAGGTAGCTTACTGATTTACATAGATTGGCCTGTTTTCTAAATTTTATAGTGGGTCACAACATAAGCAAAATTAGTGCAAAAGAGTCTTTTTGTTGTATTAACATAATTTAAAATTTCTTTGTAAATTTTGGTGTAAGGCAGTTTTGTGAATATTAACTTTATTGTGCACATTGAAGGTAACGGTATGAATAATCTGAAACAGTTATATTAGCTTTAGAAAATCCTTATGGATATACTTTGAATATACAGTGGTAGAAAATTCACTACAAACAAAATATTGAAGGCCCACTGGGAAAGTACTAACACAAGAGAGCTGAAGAGCACAGATTCTGTGTGCATCTCAATACCAACTAAGTCAACTCTCAAATGACTCCTTACATGTTTGATTTCAAGCTTCCCTGCTGCATGTGAAATAAGAATAAATACAAAATAGGATATCAACAAGGCAAACAGTTAAGCGGATGCTTAGGTGTCCTCATGAGACATGAAAGCAAGATATGAAATGCCTATAGGCAGTCTGTCTGTTGCTGATAATGGAGAGTAAATTCCTCTTTTTTGAAGTAGCATCTTGATTGGAAAACAGCAACATCTATTTAACTTTTTTAGTCATAACAGCAGGCAGGCTTCAGTCTTTTGCAGAGAGTATCTTTCCTGTTTGCATTCTTGATTTAGTAATTCTGTGACTTACTGGGCAGAGGAGAAGAATAAAGTCATCATGACAGGCGAGTGTCATTGTAAATGGTAAGAGATTTGCTGTAATATTAAATTCTAAAAATTGGTAGGTGAGCAAGCTGCATTTCAGAGTGCAAATGAAAATAGATTTTAAATGCTAAATTTTTTTACATACATAGGAACATAAAAATTATAATGGGGTGTTGTGATTTTGATACATGTATACATTGTGAAATGTTTAAATCATTTTAAACATATTTATCTCTCCAAACACATTTTTTTTTTTTTTTTTTTTTTGGTACCAGAGATTAAACCCAGGGTCACTTAACCACTGAGCCACATCCCCAACCCTTTTTATATTTATTTAGGGACAGGGTCTTGCTGAGTTGTTCAGGGCCTTGCTAAGTTGCTCAGGCTAGGTCTGAACTTGTGATCCTCCTGCCTCAGCCTCCCAAGCCACTAGGATTACAGGTGTGCTGGTAAAAAAATAATCAAAATGCTTTTAGTTTTTGAAGATGCACAGTGCATAATTGTTATCTGTAGGTATCTCCTTCTACAAGAGCACACTAGGAGTTCTTGGTCCTACCTGAATTATAAATTACTACCCCTTGATCAACATTTCTTCATTCTTTATTCCCCCTGCTGTCCCCAATCACTGGCAAGCACCATTCTCTTTTCAACTTCTATAAGAACAGCTCTTCTAGATTCCACATATATGTGAGATAATGAAGTGTTTGTCCCCCTGTGCCTGGCTTATTTCACTTAATTATCTGTGGTTCCATCCATGCTGTCACAAATGCCAGGATTTCATCCTTTTTATGGCTGAATGGTATTCTATTATGTATATGTACCACATTTTCTTTATCCATTCATCAGCTGATGGATACTTACTTTGCTTCCATATCCTGGTTATTGTGAATAGTGCTGTAGCAATCCTGGGAGTGCAGATGTCTCTATGACACACTAATTTCATTTCCTTTGATATACCCAGCAGGAGTATTGCTGGATCATGTTGTAGTTCTGCTTTTGAAATTTTGAGAAATTTCTCTCCTGTATCTATAATGACTGCCACTAGCTGCTCCTGCAAACAGTTTGTAAGGGTTCTCTTTACGTCTTTGTCAGCACTTGAAGTTGTCTTTTCAATACTAGCCATTTGTAGTAGAGTGTGGTGGTATCTCATTGTGGATTTTACTTATATTTTACTCATGTTCAGTGATATGGGATATCCTTCCCCAATGTTCTTGTATACAGTCTTCTGTTACGAAATGTCTATTGCCCACTTTTTAATTGGGTTGGACTTTTGCCATTGCATTTTGCGCTTTCTTTATATATCCTGGATATTAGCCCTTTTTCAGATGTATATGGGCATGTTTTTTTTTCCCACTCTTTTGAGATGTTTCTTTACTCTGAATGTTTTTTTATTTTTCTGTACAGAACTGTTTAGTTTGATGCAGTCCCATTTGTCTTTACTTTTGTTTCTAGTGCTTTTATGTTCTTACTCAGAAAATTTTTGCCCACTCTAATGTCTTGAAGCATTTCTCTGTTTTCTTCTAGTAGTTTTCTTAGTTTTCAGGTTTTTTTAGTCAACTTTTTCATCGCTGTGACTAAAGGATCCAACTAGAACAATTTTAGAGGAGGAAAGGTTTATTTGATTGTTCACGGTTTCCATAGGAAGCCAGCTCCATTCCTTGGGGCTGAAGATAAGGCTGAACATCATGGTGGAATAGTGTTATAGAGGGAAGCTGCTCACATGATGATCAAGAAGCAGAGAGAGAGACTCCACTCTTCAAACACAAAATATACACCCTATAGCCACACCCCCAGTGACCATTTCCTCCAGCCACACCCACCTGCCTCCAGCTTCCACTCAGTTAATCCCATCAGGGATTAATACACTGATTAGGTTATGGATATAACCTAATCATTTCTCCTCCAAACCACTGTTTCACACATGGGCTTTTGGGAGACACCTTACATCCTAACCATTACATCCTAACCTATCCTAACCTTACATCCTGACCTAACCATTACATTTGGTCTTTAATCCATTTGGAATTGATTTATTTTCCTCTAAAATGGTGAGAGGTTAGTTGTCTACTTTCACTCTTCTGCATATGAATTCCCTAGTTTTCCTAGCAACATTTACTGAGAAGACTGTCCTCTCTCCACTTTGTGTTCTTAGCACTTCTGTTGAAAATTAGTTTGTTGTGAATTTGTAGGTTTACTTCTAGGCTCTCTATTCTGTTGTTAGTCTCTGTGTCTATTTTTATGCCAATATCATGCTGGCTTTTTTTTTTTTTTTTTTTTTTTTTTGGTACTGGGGATTGAACCCAGGGGCACTCCACCACTGAGCCACATCTCCAGTCCTGTTTTGTATTTTATTTGGACACAGGGTCTCACTGAGTTGCTTAGGGCCTCGCTAAGTTGCTGAGGCTGGCTTTGAACTTGCGATGCTCCTGCCTCAGCCTCCCAAGTGCTGGGATTACAGGCATGTGCCACCATACCCCGCATGCTGTTTTGATTATAGCTTTTACTCTTGTTTAATAGGAAATGTTGTACCTTAAGTAAAAAAACAGTAATATTATGACATGCGACTGAAACGTGTTTTTACATTTATGATGTCCTATTTTTGATTGTTTGATGAAATTTTGTTTCCAATATCTTACTATTCAAATTGCACATATATAAAATCTTACATGCAAACAAACTTATACCAAAAAATATATACCTGTGTCTCCTAGTAGAGCTTTTTCTTTCCCACTCAAATTTTTGGAGACAGAGTATTATCATTGTATTATTTATTTGTGTCGGTTTCCAAATCACCAGTGATTTGGTTTTTCTGTGGTCAAGGTGAGCTGTTGTGTAGTAGTCCTACTCTTTTACTTAAATGTCATGATTGGATGGGTGGTTTTACAGAACAGGTGTAATTTTGTCAGGATGGAAGTATTCATTAAAAATCATTTTTATGCAAGTGAACTGTGAAACTTAGGAAGTTCTTAACATTCAGTGAGCTACGTTTCAGTAGTTTTTGAATTTCTTCTATGGCATCTCCTTTTGTTATGTTGACAATTTTTGTCAGTAATCTTTTTCTTAGTCTGCATCTTTCTTCAGCAGATCTTCAATCATTTGCCCATTTTCTGCTTTTTGAAATAGTCCATGATGGGGTTTATCCAGTGGCGTGCTAGTAAATGTTTTGTTCCCAGATTCAGGTGAATGGGTGTGTGAAACTCTCTTGGTTTTGGCAATTTCTGTGATATATGTGCTTGTTATTGATGGGGATGACTTCAAGATACTAACATGATGCTCCTGAACATGGAGTATGGAAGAGATGGGCTCTCACAGGCCAGCTTTTCCCATTTGCCCCTTCTACAAAGATTATGAATCACAAATGATTTTGTATTTGTTTTTCTTACGTGTGTATGTATGATTATGAATACAGCACGTAGAAAATACTTGTATATATATATAGTGGTATCATGACATTGCAAACTGAAGTACTGATTTAATGTATAACCTCACCTTTTTCCATTTTTCAGTTGGGTGGAAAGCTTTGGACATGAGGGACTTGGATTATTACTAGACATTTTGGAAAAATTGATTAGTGGAAAAATGTAAGTACAGCAAATAATTTTCAATGTATGTACATTTGTGTTTCCACTTATAATTCCAATACTGATTTTTTTCATGTTAATACAGCCAAGATAAAGTCATAAAGAAGAATCAACACAAAGTCGTACAGTGTCTAAAGGCCTTGATGAATACACAGGTAGGTATATAGATAATTAGTATCTGTTCAATTCTTATGTGAGTTAGAAATTTGTAATATAGGGTTTTATTTGCATTAAAGAGATGTATTGAGCTGGGGATATAACTCAGTTGGTAGAGGCCCTGGGTTCAATCCCCAGTGCCGCAAAAAAAGATATTGAAATGGATTCCAATTTTGTTTGAAACAAACTATCCTGCAACATAAGACACTTGGGATTGAATTGGACCTTCTTCTGATGTTTAACTCCTCATATATAGTTGAATTCTTTCTTTCATTCCCCCCTTCTTGTTTTTTAAATCCCTCCTTTTCTTTCTCCCTTTTGATTTTTCAAAAATACAGCATTAGCCAACTTTAGAATAACACATGATTATTAAAACTTGATTATTTAATATAGTGTGCAATGATAATTATTACTAAGGATTTAAGTTGGTACAGCTTATCTATTATAT
Source organism: Glaucomys volans (assembly GCA_020662805.1). NCBI lineage: Eukaryota > Metazoa > Chordata > Mammalia > Rodentia > Sciuridae > Glaucomys > Glaucomys volans. The sequence continues at coordinate 105,923 of JAJEJO010005679.1, read as the reverse complement.
AAATTCTAGGGAATTTTAATCTGTAATGAAATTAATGTAAAAAATTCTGAGAAGTTTCCAGAAATGAAGCAGTCTTGATCAATACAAGTATTATTGAGACCACACATAATATGGAATATATAGAATTTTCATATTTCTTTTTTCTTTTTTCTTTTTAAATTTATTTAATTTTGATTCATTGAACACAAATGGAGTACAGTTATTGTTTCTCTGGTTGTACACAAAGTAGAGTCACACCATCTGTGCATTCATACATGTACACAGGGCAATGATATCTGTCTCATTCTGTTATTATTTTATCCCCCCACCCCGACCCCACCCCTCCCTTCCCTCTATGCTATGTATCCTTCCTCCATTCTTGCCTCCCTTCCACCCCGCATTATGCATCATCATCCACTTATCAGAGAGATCATTCAGCCTTTGGATTTTTGGGATTGGCTAATCTCACTTAGCATGACAGTCTCCAACATCATCCATTTACCTACAAATGCCATAATTTTATTGTTCTTTATGGCTGATTAATATTCCAAGGATTTTCATATTTAAAGAGAATACATTAGAAAGGAGAGATGCTTTAGGTTTTTTACTGAAGTTGTATTTATCTGACAGCATTTCTTTTTTTCTTCCTTGCATTGTTAACAGTCAAAATTGGCTTTTTCTCTTGCCATTACTTTAGTTTCAACATCTAAGTACACATACCTCACAATGAGTGAAGTAGTGCTGGTCATTTTAGTTGCTTGTAGACATCAGAGGAGAAAATTTTATCTATGGTGGTTTGCTGATTTTTGTTGTATCTAAACTCTGATTAATGAATAATATTTTGCCTTACTCTATTTAAATAAACTTTAGACTACATCAGTACTGGTACTTAAATTATTAATATTTCTTCAACAAACTGCTGATGGGGAGATGTGTTTTCCTACAGAGTTCATAGAACCGCTTTAGGAGATTCCTTCTAAAGTGAGAATATAGAAATTAAAATTATACTGGTGATGGGAAGACTGAAAGTAGGAAAGGTACAAGATACAGTTTTTTTTTTCTTCACATCAAATGGGTATATTGGACCATAATTTAAGAAAAATATTATGGTTAAAGTGAAGTGGGATGTAGGAGATAATATTTCTACTTGGTTTGAGAATGAATTTGAGTAGCAAACTTTATGTATTTCTATATAATTTATTATCTTATAATAGATTTTATAGTTTGTGTATGTGGAGTTGCAAAATATTCTTTGCAATTGATACATGTCACCTGTGCTAAAAAAAAAAAAAATCAAGTTCCTGATACTTGTTATTTTGACTTCTGACTCTAAACTTAATATGTGAACATTTATACTCTTCCCAAGGCTGGTTGATAGTTTTCCTAATTTAACTTGATCAGATTTGTAAATGCCAAAGTTGTTCAACTTTAGTGTGACTTCTTTGCTAGGGTTCATTGTATAATGGAAATATAGATTTTAAGAGGAAAAAAAGGTACTTTATTGGGCACCACATTATGATTTCATTAATATGAGCAAATCTAATAATATATCAAAGTGAATTTTTTATAATATTACACTGGACCAAAAGTCTTATAAAATGGGAGAATATTGTAAATTCTTAGGAGAAAGAAAATAAAAGTAGATTTGTTTGTTTCATCCATTTAAATTTAAAGGTAGTTAAAGTAGACTTCATTTTGATTGGTTAATTTTCTGGGTGTTGCATTGAAGTGTGCATACACAAGGGGACTTTGCTTCTGAAGCTAGCACCTTTGCTCACATTCTCTCCACATTGGGATTAACTCACTGCAGAGGGTTCCTCATCACCACATTAATGCAGTGTGGTCCCAGACCTTTGGCATCCTACATAGGGATTTAAGGTATTAACTTTCTCCTACCTAAAACATCATCTTCAATAATCTGAAATTCTGTTAGGTAATAATGGCCTCATGTGGAATGCATGTGGAACCTGGCATTGGTCTCAGTTTAGAACAGGCCATTTATATTACCCAGAGTGGTTCCTTGGCATTCACAAAGTTACATCCTTAGACCTTCCAAAATTTGTCACACCTCTGTAGCCTATAGTAGCCTTCATTAAAAGCACTTTAACTGCTATCATTGGTAAGTTGACTATTTCCCATCTGTGGGGTCAAGAGTTTTTGTTTCTCTTTGCTTTATTTTGTAAACAGTTGAAAGTAACTTTATAAAAGTTGGTGGTAATTCTCTGTTTAGTTATAGATACTCTTAAACTGAGCACTACATATTTTTACATGAACCAATCAGTGGATATTGCTTGTGATGGGTCTTCAGAGTCACAGAATCACAGTTAATATCATGAAATCAGAAAATGCTCATGTTCTACTCTTCACACAGACAAACTAGTATGTTAGAGTTAGAAGGTTTGGCAGAGAAAGTATGTAGTACAACTTGGAGGGGACCATCATGAGTCATTCTTGAATGGCTGGAGGAGCTACATGGTTCTGATTCAGGACAGACACTGGCTAAGGATGGCCAGGTAGGTGGGAAGTGAAGGGGAAGTGCTGGGTACAAACTATACTTAATCCTCAGGTCTATTAGGACAGAACCAGTTCTTTGGTACTTGGTAATCATTGACTGATTGACCTTGTGAACCAAATCTAAATGGTACTGTATAATCTGTTGACAATCCTATGGTTATCAAGGTATGTTGTCTTTTCTGGCTCAGTGCCTGCTGTTTTGTTCTGTTTCCAGTCCTTAGCATCACAGAAGTGAGCATTTCCTGACTGGTTTAGCTGTTTCTGTAAACATTCTCCCATCACTGAGTGGAGAAATCTTTGCAAAAATTATATCCTGGGGCCCTTGGCCCATCAGCTTGTACTTTCTCCATTATTCCTGTGATACTTAGATAGTGGTTTAAAGCAAATGCAATATTTCAGCACAGTCTGAAGATTTCTTTACATAAATGTCAGATGCAAGGTAAGAAAGTTATAATTAGAACTTTATAACAGTCAAAGCATTTGGGTCTAAATTGTTATGCTTTGACTTTGGTGCTTATATGTATTGCTAATATCAAATTATAGTAGGTTTATAATAGGAATTAAGGCCCCTTTTCAGTGCTTTGTGATATCTCAGATCAACCAGTTTCTTTCTCCTTAGAAGAATCATTTGAGATGCATGATAGGTAAATGGTATTCTATTGCTTCTGTTTAGCCTGTGTGTTTGGACACTTAGATTATGTAGGCTCAGGAGATGTATACAGCTTAAGACTCTGTGTCATTAATATAGCTCCACTTTTTCTAATTGGATGTTATATCCAAGTATCACATAGACCATGACCCTCATCCCAAATCATCCCATTTGTGTTTACAACTGCATTGCCTTCGTGATGATTACTGTCATTGTGATTAGGATACATACATTCACTATGGCACTTTCTACGCCATACCTTCCTCAGATTGTCCTTCACCTTTGCTGGTTTATGAATTAAGTGTTAACTCTTTAGGTCTGCACAGTGTAACATGATAGTCAGATGTGGCTTTTGAGTACTTGATGTGTCTAATCTGAAATGAGATATGCTGTAAGTGTAAAATACACCTTGATTTCAAATATTTAGGATGACAAAAAATGAAACTTATCACCTGTAAAGTATTTTACATTTTTTATATGCTGAAATGATATCTTGGTTGTAGTCGATTAATTTTCCTGAAAATAGTTTTACTTACTGGTTCAAAATGACACATTATTACACACAATGTGGTTTGCTTTGTGTTTCTCTTCGACAGTGCTCTCTGTGTGCTTACTTATGGTTATAGCTCTCTTATCAGCCTTCTTGCCCAGGAGAAAGATCCTCATGGCCTCAGTGTCGGTTTTGCTGTCAGAAAAATCTCATTTTACTCTTTGGTTCTCTGTATTTGGTATGGTCTCATAGTTCTTGACATAATGTGAATACTTTTGTTAATTTTTAGGGTGCTACAAGGCATGTATATTTTCAGACTTTATTAGATGTGAGAATGTATTATTATAAAAATTTCTGAATAACTGCCTTTTGATTAGGGCACTATTTTTCCAATTAATTTCTAATATTTAACCTCTTATTTCCAAAATAATATAGTATGGCTTAGAAAGAATTATGAGTGAAGAGAGGAGTCTTTCCTTATTGGCCAAAGCTATGGATCCCAAGCACCCCAGTATGATGACAGACGTGGTTAAACTCCTTTCTGCTGTGTGCATTGTAGGAGAGGAAAGCATGTAAGTATTCTCTGCTTTTTTATCATGGTAAATAATGAGCTTCAAAAGTTTATTCATTCAGTGGTATCCATTTAAAATTTAAATACATGTAGAATTTTGTGTAAGCCGTTTGATTTAGATTCTGATTGACTGAAAAGAAATGCTTGAGTAATTGTTTCTCTTTATCCATATGTTAGTAATGGGCCAAAATATTTCACTGAAAAACTGATTTCTTCATCATAGTTTGAAGTGTTTTGAATTGAAACACTATGTGCAGACTGGAAAATACATATATATCGATTCTGTTTATCTAACATTTTTCCAGATAGAATTAATTCAAGCTGTGTGCCATGTATATCCCCTATGAAAGCATATTGCTATTTGAAAAATCTGTATGTATATTTTGAAAGTTATATATGTAATAGCACTTTACTGCTTGAGGGAACAAAGTCTTTGAGCATATAGTACATACTAAAATTTTAAAGCCATTAACCACATTTGTTAGGACTCTAAATAAAAGAGTATTGTACTTATTACAGATATTTATAAAGGTAAACTTTTTTTTTCTTTAAAGAAATTTGGCCTTCTAATTTTAAGGAAGTGAATAAATGCCTTTTGAAAAGGATTAAAATGAGTGAACTGAACGACCAAAAGAACACAAACATTTCATGTAAGGGTAGGCAGAGCCCCATCAGTGGAGCCTCCTGCATTCAATTGAAAATCAGCCTTGGGGAGATCCTGCTGTAGCCAGTGGGATTGAGCCAGCTCAGTCTGGCCACAGTTGAGAATCAAAGGCACCACTTAGGCCTGGCTCTTTGTCCCCAGTGTATATGCAATGTAGATCTGTAGTATCTGTAGAAAAGGCTAAGCTAATCTAGGCAGTAGTTCCCAGCATGGACAGCCTGGCATCTGGCTTCAGTACTTTATCTTTTGTGGTTTAAAAAGATCATGTTTTTTGTTGTGGAAGTCTAAGAACTGATGTCCATTATGTGTATACATGTTGATATATATATCGATACTTTTTTTTTTAAATGATACTTTTTGAACTTCTTCCTTTCCCATTCTCCTTTATCCTTTCCTTCTTATTGCCACCCCTCTCCCTTCTCTCCTCCTTTTCCTCTCTCTTGATCCTCTTGGACTCCTCTTTCCATTTCCTTTCCTACTCTCCTTCCTTCCCTTTCCATTTGTCCTTTTCTTCTTCCCTCTCTACTTCTCTTTTTCTTCCTTCTCCCTTATCTTCCATATTATTTTTATTGTTCCTGACTTCAGAATGAGTATTAAAATAATGTAAATAACATTTAAGACTACTTGCCTCCATCCGCAAAATAAGCATCTGAAGTAGCTTAGATACATGAAATTCATTACAAGAGAAGGATGTATATAGCCCTTGCATAATTATATTGTGCATTTGAATACTTGTAGTATCTTACTGGGTATTTTTGGCTATCACAACTTCATTTATTTGAGAGACATTGCAATGTATTGGTGAGAGCATTTCATGCTCACTACACAGACTGTCTGGTTTCAGATCCTTGCTCCCCAGTTTACCAAATGTGAGCCACTGAACAGTGGCTTAACCTTTCTCTGCTTCCATTTCTTAATCTAGTATGGGGATTAATCATATGTACCCACTTCATTTTTTTCCTATATATGTTAAAATTCACAGCAAATTGACTGTACATAATGATAATCTATTGTGCATTTCAAGAGAGCTAGGAGAAAGGATTTTGAATGTTTGTTTTTACCTTAGAGAAGTAACCCAAGTTTGAGGAGATAGGCATGCCTACCCTGATTTCACCATTCCACAATGTACACATGTATTGAAGCATCACACGGTACCCTATAAATATGTACGATTTTAATGTATCAATTAAAAATTTCAAAAGATTTAATATTTGTAAAGTATTAAATAGTTCAAATAGTGCCTGATTAGTAGTAAGTATTATGTAAATACTTGATTAATACACATTTTCTTAGAATATTGTCAGGGTTAAATGAATCGAAGCAAACATTATGTTTAGAAAAGCACTTGGTCCATCCTATGTCCTCAGTAAGCCACTTCTAAAATGTTACTGGTTGCCTCAGCATATTGACTCCTTTAGCAGGATGAAGCAGTTGTATGATGGTTATTTGTATTATATGCTATTGCAATTTAATTAATAGACTTCAAATTTCTCATAGCCTTGAAGAAGTTTTAGAAGCTCTAACTTCAGCTGGAGAAGAAAGAAAAATTGACAGATTTTCTTCTATTGTGGAGGGCCTTCAGCATAATTCAGTTCAACTGCAAGTAGGTTCCACATATATGAAATCTATTTTTAAGTGACACATCATACCTGTGTTTTGTGAAACTATTTTGTGACTGGTTTATATGTAAATACTGTATTATGAAACTGCATGCTACTTAATATTCTTTTATAGCATTATTTTTAGTGAATGTTTAGAATTTCAATTTGTACTGTCATAATTTGTCTTATAGATGTCTTGGCAAACACCTGTAATTACTTCCTTAGGTTACTTTTATAGGAGTAAAATTACTGGTTTGTCATGTCACCATAGTTCTATAAACTGTTTATTCTCCTAGACTTAATTATTATAATTTTTAAGCAGCTTTTATCACATACTAATTGAGGCTTCTGTTTTAATTTTCATGAAATTAAGCTAAGAGTTTACCTGAGTCACAATAAAATTCAAGGTCAAAGGGCTGGACAGTTACTTCTGTGGTAGAACACATTAGCCATGGATTTGATCTCCAGCACCATAAAAAAGAAAAGAAAAAGAAGGGGGGAAGAATATAGAAGAAACTCAGTGTTATAAGATATTCTTAAACTATTTTCTTCTAGAAAGTTCACATTTAGACTTAACCATTTTAGTATCCAGCTGAATAAAAAATGAAAACAGATCAGAGTATTTTATGGTATGATTGATTGTTGTTCTGATCAAATCTAAGCATATTTAAACAATATATTGATAACCTGATTCTCAATTCCAGGATTTATAGTTTATTTTATCTGGTTGTTACCTGGCCTTTTGGAGTTTTGAAAGAATCCTAGGTGATTCTAATGAGCAATAGCTTTTGTAAACCTGTGTGCTAATAAACATGAAGGGCATCTGTTTTAAATGATATGTTAAAAAATTTATATGTAAAAGTCGTAATTGTGTTTTCTTCTTTTTTGGTACCAGGAATTGAACCCAGGGATGTTTAACTACTGAGCCACATTCCCAGCCCCTTTTATATTTTTTTATTTTGAGACAGTATATCACCAAACTGTTAAGGCCTCATTAAATTTCTAAGGCTGGCTTTGAACTTGTGATCCTCTTTCCTCAGCTTCCCAAGCTGCTGGAGTTAATAGGCTTGCACCACCATGCCTGGCCTATAATTGTATTTTTTTTTTAATCTCTCTAGAGCTTGGTCCTTTTATTATTTCTATTTGTGATAGGAATAGAAAAATCAAGCTTAAAATTTAGAAACATTTAATTAAAATTAAAAGATGGTATTTGAAGAAAAATCAGATGATGTTAGAAACTGTGAAACTGATAAATCGTGACATATCAGCTGACATGTTGAGAGTGGCTGGTGAGAGAACTTGTTGCTGTGATTTGTGTCTCTGCAGTAGGCAGGACTGAAGATCTGAACGTGTGCTCCCTACGGCATGTGTCCAGCTGCCACAGGCCTGGAAAAGAGCCCATCTTCACTCATTCTGTGCTTGGCAGAGGGCATGGGAGTTGGGGACTCGCCTGTGTTCTCCACTGCTGGCACCTGCAGTTGCTTCATGTACTGGGGTCATTTAATTCATATACCTTCTCATTCTACTTCTGTCTCTTTACCTCCTCTCCTGGCTTTTCCATCCACAAGATTGAGACTTGAAAACTTGAAGAAATTTTTAAAATTTTATTTTAAAATTCAATATAGTTTTCAGGTGATTTCTTTTTTAATAAACAGTTATTTTTGGATAAAATTTGTCACATAATTTACTCACTTAAAGTTTGTATTTTTTATATTCAGATGTGTAACCTTAATTACAATCAATTTTAGAGTATTTTCAATGCTCTCAAAAGAAAACCCCACCCCTTACCTGTAACCCCATAATTTCATTCTCTCTAGCCCCAGGCCACCACTTACCTACCTTCTGTCTCTGTAGTTTTGCATATTCCAGACATTTCACATAAATACAATTATGTAATGGGGTGGTTCTTTGTGACAGGTTTCTTTCATTTGCCATAATATTTTCAAGGTTCATCTTTATTGGAATGTGTATCAGTAGTTCATTGTTTATTGTTACCTATTATTCCATTGCATATTGAATGTACCATTTTTAATTTATCAGTTGCCAGTTGGCAGGCATTTGGGTCATTTCCATTGTTTGTTACAAATAATGCTGCTAATGACATTTGTCAGGATGATTTCTTTTTGAACTACCTCTCATTTACCTTATTTTGTGGCAATCGTATAACAGTGTAGCAGAGCAGGGACTAGCAGCAACTCTTCCCCCACAATCCCTTATTAGGTGCCATGGATCCAATCCAGCCTGCTTAACCACTGAGCTACATCCCCAGCCTGTTTTTTTTTGTTTTTTTTTTTTATATAAATTTTTTGTCTTTTTAAATAGAGTCTTGCTAGATTGCTTCGGGCCTTGTTAATTTGCTAAGACTGGCTTTGAACTTGCAATTCTCCTGCCTCAGCCTCCTGAGCTGCTGGGATTACAGGTGTGTGCACCTGGCAGCACCATCCTTTGATAGATATGGAATCATGTATTTGATTCAGTTTTTAAGAACTTTTACCAAGGTATATGTGACTGATTATATTTGAAACTAATTGGTTCTTAACAAAAGTAATTTGCTCAGTTGTAAATAATTTTAATTTCTGTTACACTTACTGGTATTGTAATATTTTGATGTCTTTTAAATACTAAAATAAATTTCTTGGGCTGGGGCTGTAGCTCAGTGGTAGATGCTTGCCTCGCACATGCAAGGCACTGGGTTCAAACCTCAGCACCACAGGAAAATAAAAGTATTGTGTCCATCTACAATTTAAAAAAAAATTTCTTGATGCAGTTCTTAAAGCTTACTTTGCCTCAAGTACTGAAAAGTCTTGTTGGCGTCATTCAAAATCACCTTTTCTCATCTTTTGGGTATATTCCATGTTATGATAAAGAGTAGATAATGGGAAGAGAATTATACATTCTAATTTTCCTGTTTATTTATTGTGGGTTTTACCTGTTAATGAAGACTTCTCTGTTAATAAGCCTAATGTGTGAAAAAGATTTAAGATGGCAAGCTAATTTAGCTCCCCACCTCCCCAAATAAAGGTAACATGAATTCTCTTCTGAAGATTACTGATTATGCTATATTACCTTTAAAATTATGAAGCAACACTTTACTAACATAAATATACTTTTGGGTGTTTCTGAATTTTCCACAAATTTGGTATATTTTAGAACTAGCTGATTGTCAATTTTCCCATAAAGCTGCTGTTCTAAGTGCCTGTTTTATTTCATTACCTACCTTATTTGCATTTATTAAAATGTATTAATCTGGGTGATATTAGCAGATCATCAAATTAAAAATAAAGCTTGTTTGTTACCGAATAAAATAGAAACCAATTGTTTGCTTTTAAATTGGAGAAAATGGGAGATAGTAAAATAAAGAACAATGACAATTTTTTTTTTATTGCAAAGTATGTTTATAGCAAAGTACTTTTTAAATGAAAATTGTTTGATTTTCTTTAGAATGTGATCATAGTAAAGATAATTAGCTTATAATTTTGATAGAAAATGACTATATTTCCCCCCATTCGATATAGTGTAGTAATAAAATGAAAAACTATGTACCTGAAGTATCTTAAAGTTATTGTTAGACATTAGAGAGTCTTATATTCAGGAAAGAAAGTATAAATAAAATACTGGACATAGCAGTAGTGTACTTCAGTTTATTTTCTCAAATATATCAAATAGGGTTTTTCAGCTGTAAGCAACCTAATCCATTCTAGGTCATTTAAACAGAAAATGGTATTGAGTACCTTGTAGAATTTTTGCAAGGCGCATGGAACCATGTGTGGATAATGTGTAACTGTAAGTGTAATGTACAGAAGAATGCCACCACATCACAGCAGTGTTCTAATGGAAACACGACTCCAAACACTACTGTGGCTAGCACTTGAGGTGCTAGGAACAGAGATATGTTCTGCCATGGAGGATGCCCTCGGAGAACCAAACCGTCTCTTATGGGTCCAGTCTTCATGTGTGTGATTGTCCTCTCTTTTTGGCCTGGTCTGTTTTAGAGTTGGAATGAGCATAAAGTAACCAATCTCTGTTTTTTTGCCAGACTTTGATTTTTGGTTATCTTATTTCTCCTCTTCTCTTCTCCTTTCTGTGTGTGCCTTCTATCTTCTCTTGTGAGAGTCATACTTTGCTAGGGTATCAGAAGCATTTTCTGGATTCCAGAGGGTTTGTTGAAACCCTTTTTCTTGTTTGTAGGGCTGATTGAATTGTAGTATGTTTATGTCAGGAAAGGAATAAGTGTGTGAATCTTAGTTGTTTGAATGGACCTTTGGTTTTGCTTCTGTGTATGTGTCCTGAAATCTGAAGTAACAGCATACTGTACCTCTCCCTGGCCTGCCCCCCCAACTCCTTGATCCCTTCCCATTGGAGTTGTGCCTGGGAGTGTCAAGATCTCGAAGGGTTTTCCACTTCTTGTAAACTGACGTGTTTAATGGGTACTGTGAGCAGACATGAACTCCTAGGTCAAAAATAAAGACTTGTATTAGCTGTACAGCAGCCCTCATGTCCAGCGCGTGAAACTTATAGTGTGATGTGAGGAAAACCAGTTGCAGTAGGGTGTTGAAGGAGATAAACTCTGACCTTAGGGACAGGGACAGCAGTTAACTATGATCTACTTGATGTAGGCTATGATGAAATCTGTTCAAGTTGCTTCATAGACTATATAATGAAAACTCGTGGTGAGCAGGACTCCAAGCAGCAGGGTGAGGCAAACCTGACGTACCAACCCAGCCATGCTTTGCAGGTCCCATATTCTATCAGTAGAACAAATCCCATATACTGGTAAACCATCAGAATCAACCTCAGCACACTAATTGGCTTTCTTCTTCAATTTTTCAATCAATCTTTCCACTTGACTTGTGTATTAGTTTATATACAGACTGCTATGTTGGTGATCTCACAGTCTTCTCCTGGTTCAGCAAGGAGGAAGTGCAGGGCAAGTTTTTTGTTCACAGTGACCCTGGCCAGTGATTTGAAGCTGCCCTGAGTGCTGTCAGGGCTGATGTGGTTTCATTGATTATCTCAGCTAAAATCCAGAACAAATTTCATAGCAGCTTTTTAAAACGTTTGACTCCCATTTCAGGGAAAACTGCATGAAGGGGAACATAGTCAATCAGCCCCCTCTGTCCCAACTTCCTCAGAGTAACCTAAGGTAGCTTAACTTTAAAGTGATTTCCAAAGCTGTCTGAGGGCTGCATAGCAGACTTACAGTGTTTCCTCACGGTGTTTTTGAAAAAAGAGGCAAGTTAATGCCTGTCTTCCATATAGGTTGTTCTCCCTTGAAGGCATACATGGCATTCTTGGAAGGAAAATGTTGTTTACAGTTGTTGGAGTCCCTCAGTTGGAACCATCATTACTGAAAGGGCTACAGGAGACAAGGCTGTCGTCATGGCCTTCAATATGGCTGATGATCTTTATGATTCTTAGTTCAGGAAATGTTTGATTTAAATCTTTCTTTTTGGAGTGTCTGTCTGAAGTCAGTCCAGTCTATTGCTTTGGTCTGTGCCACTCACCAGTCTCATAGAATGACTGACCTGGAGTTAGGGGAGCTGAGATGTTGCAGACATGTGTAAATTCAGAAAGACATTATACATGGTAGGTACAGGAACCAGATCTGTCTTCTGCTGTTCCAACAGAATGCTTAGTAAAGTTAAGCTAATGGCAGTCAAATGTCAAAGTTCTCTGGTGGGAGAGGGCCAGTAGTGCTGTAGGAGAGGAACTTTGAGCTTATGGAACCTGGATCTTTTTAGAATGAGCTGTAAGCATGCTGACCCCTTGCCAAATGGTGACATTATCTTTAGTATACTGGACTAAAAGCTTGCCTGCCCTTTGCTGGGAGGGAGAATGCTGTCTCTGTCTATCCTTTGAGGTTGTTTGCTGCTTATAAATCTAGAACAAAGTCCACTGATGCCTCTCCTGCAATACATGCAGAAATGTGCAAGGCTAAGGGAGAATTGTCTTGAAATAGAACAAACCACTGAGCTTATTAGGGTTGCCTTTATTTTTTTCATTGAATGCTTCTAGTGTACTTGGAATGTAGAATGAATGGAATGAAACCTTCAATTCTTTTTTCTTTGGGGGCAGCTAGCGGAGATTGAGTTCGGGGCACTCGGCCACTGAGCCACATCCCCAGGCCTATTTTGTATTTTTTTTGGAGGCAGGGTCTCACTGAGTTGCTTAGCACCTTGCTTTGGCTGGGGCTGGCTTTGAAATCATGATCTTCCTGCCTCAGCCTCGTGAGCTGCTGGGATGTCAGGTACGTGCCACCATACCCATCAAAACCTTCTTTAATTCTGGTTCATGTGGTAGAAGTGTGTTTTCCCTACTTTAGTTACTGACTAAAAAGAAAACATGTTTGCCAAAGTCTCTGAATCTAGAGGAAAGGAGAGGGTCCGTCAGAAGGCAAATGTGAATAAGGAAAAAGATGGGGAAGCTTGTTTATGAGAGGGGTGATGTTATTGTCTTTGGTACCTTAAAGTGAATCAGTATCATGTTTGGTTTCTGATCTTGTTCACTGAAAATATACTTAAAATCCTTTTATTTAACTGCCCCCAGCCTTCAAAAATTTTGCTTTACATATTCTTTAGACACTGAAAATTAGCTGGGTTTCTGTTGTACTTCTGTGGACCTCTTATTTTTACTATTTTTGTAGTAAAAATAACTCGGATCATGCAGTTTCTTTACGTTTGTTGAATACATACCCAGTGTTCTCTTCAGCTTTTTTTTTTTTTTTGTGTGTGTGTGTGTATGTGTGATAGAACATACATAACATAGAATCTGCCCTCTGATCCAGCACTTTTAGTGTGCAGTGCTGTGGCATTAGATACATTCACATTGTTTTGGAGCCATCATGTCTTTAGATTTCTTAAGCTATGACGATAACATGGATGCAGTCATGGACAGGGGCAGTTAGTGGTTGGTATCTCTTTCTGGAATGTCTATGGTAGATATTTCTCTATCCTGGAATACATTTTCCAAAGAGGCAAAAGCCAGGATTATAATCCAAGCCTTTGGTGTCTGGAATTTTACTAGAGGAACGGTGTGCGACAGACTTAAGAGTCTGGTGTGCACAGGGTGTTCACACACTTTCTCAAAAAGCATCGGAGTGTGGAGCATGGTCCCGACTGAGGACAACACAGGGAAGTGGAGTATCCTGTTCAATTCTTTAGAAAGGGTTATATTTTCAATTTTTTTTCTGTTCAATTTTTCATATTTTATTCCTTATATCAATAGGATAAGAAAGTAAAATTTTCCCAGCTACTCAATTTTAGATATGTTTTATAAGTTGAATCAAAAAGTTCAGTTTCACAAGCAGTAACATTCAGTGATCTCTTTAAATGCAATTTTAATCCTTATTTTAAGCTAAGGTCAACAATTTAATGCAATAAGCTAACTACACACAAAGCCTGTATGTTCTGAACTACAAAAGTGTTTTCTGTGTCCACATATGGTTTTAGTCAACTACACATTTCCATGAGTACTTACAAATATGTTAATAAAATACTCCCCCAAATGCTTATCCTGCCATTAACTCATTGAACATTGCCATTCCTGCTACTGAAAGTAGCTGATCGGGAAAATGAGTTTTAAAACTGAAAAAGGAATGTAAGTCCCAAAAGGTTTTAAATCACAAAGCCCTTTTAACATGGAAGCATCAACATGAAACTTTAAGTTTCTAAAAAAAATAAAAAATAAAAAATCACTCTTTAGAAAAGAGTATTAAAACGAATTGTCTTTTAAGACACATAAACATTCTTAGAAAAACTTGTTGTTTCCAATCTCATCTCCTTAAAAGAAACAAACACAAACCAGTGCACTATCTTTACTAACCTGTCAGACCACAGTTGTGTAAAAACTTCAGAATATGTAAGGCGTATGTCTCAGCTGTCATAGTCAAAATGACATTTAAATTTGACATATTAAACAGCTATAGTATAGCTTACAATGCCACAGATATACCTAATACATAAAGACCACTTCATCCTTTAGATAGTCAAAAGTCAGAAGGAGCTGCATAATTTTCAAGGTACTTTAACTTACGTGTAGTAATTAAAACCCAGTAAGGAATTCAAGTATGGTCATGTAAAGGCAGGCAAGTCAAGGCTCAAGTATCAGTCTAAAATCAGAGACATGAAAATAAAGGCTGAAAACTTTGTTCCTCCATCTTTCATTTACATGCCTAGATATTAGGACATTACTGTAGAAAATACACAATTATATATGATTTACACAGAAGATAATTTCATGAAGTAGAAAAGTATCAAGAGCCATAGTTTGCTTCATCAAATGCTTTTCTAGCTCATTTCAGTTCTTCATTCATAGGAAGCAAGTCTTCAAGCCTAGCAAACTTCCTTGGGTCCTTTAGAATCAAAAGGATGATATCTTCAACTTGTACTTGACCTTGTCTCCTATTGACATTGCCTTGTGAGTCATTTCAGTGATGAACTCTATGAGAAGTCTTCAGGAATATCCACTCACTCAGTGTAAGGGTTCTGGTCATCCCCAAACCCATACATCATACATCGTAATTCTTTAGAAAAAAGTCTCTTTATTTTACCCTGCCCACCTTCTGCACCTCCTCCAGTTTCTTCATTTTCCTCCTCAAAGGTCGGCTCTTCTTCCTCATCTGCCATCCCACCAGCCCGCCAGCCCACAGTGCCTTGCTGACTAGCTCCTAGCTCTGTATTTTCAATTTTAATACTTATCAATCAGATGATTTGAAAATGATGTTCTTATTGGAATTTGCTTTGTGAAACAAGGCTTCTTAGTATGGTTCCTTTTGAGAAGGAGAGATTTGATATGCGGGGGATTGGGGGAAATGCCTGTGAGGGTCTCTGGAAGAAGGGGCTGGAGAACCATCCAACTCCTTGTACCTCTGATCCTAGGTGAGGGAGAGAGGGAACTAAAGAAGTGTCTCGAGCTGCTGTGCAATTCTAGGAGGGTTTTGGTAAGGACAACAGGGAAATCCTGGATCCAAAGTCCCATGTATCCCAGCAGCAGCCCTGTGTTTGTTTATTTGTTGTGTTGGTTCAGGCATGGGGCTGAGAGCAGCCTGTGGGAAGTGTGGCTTCAGCTCAAACACTGTGATGAGACTCTTGGGTCATTTTTGCTCCCTCAGTCAAGATGGGAAGTTAGCAATCTTATGGTTACTGCAAAGACAAGTTGAATATTTTCCTAACTTGAAAAATAACAAAAAACAAAAAGCTTGTCAATCCCTGGATTTCATTTAAAGTTTAGAATATGACTTTGAAAATTGTTTGGATTTCCTTTCTTCTGTGTCTCAGAAAGTAGAAAAAAACAGAGTCTTTTTAAATTTAAAAAAATTGAGAACTCTCCCCATTATATAAAGTAGTTTTGGTTCATTAAAACATTAAAAGCAGTCAGATCTTTCTTGAGGTGTAATCATTGCCCTTTGAAATTTGCCAATGGGCACATGTTATTAGATGAATGAGTCAAATCAGAGGTAAAATGCCTTTCTGGATTTAGACAAGTTTGCTTGTTTTGATTTGATTTTTGTTTTCTCTATTCCTTAAATGCCCAAAATTCACCCAAGTTTTTTTTTTTTAATTTTTCTTTTAGCTGTAGATGGACACAATACCTTTATTTCATTTATTTACTTTTATGTGGTGCCGAGTATCAAACCTAGTGCCTCACATGTGCTAGGCAAGCACTCTACTATTGAGCTACAACCCTAGCCCTAAGCTCCCCCACCCCCCAAGATCAAGGAAAGGTTTTCCTATAATAAATGGTCATATCTTTAATTACTATTTCCGTCCCCCTGTCACTATTAACTAAAGTTATTTTCAATTTCAAATAAATTGTCTTGCTTATTGAAAAACCAAATGCAGAATACAGAGTATGAGTGGAGGGTTTATTTTTTTATTTTATTTTGGTACTGAGGATTGAACTCAGTAGTGTTTAACTACTGAGCCACATCCCCATCCCAATTTTCTTTTATTGTTGTTTTTTCAGTTTTGAAATAGGGTCTTGCTAAGTTGTTTAGGGCCTCACTAAGTTGCTGAGGCTGGCTTTCAACTTGGTGAGCCTCCTACTTCAGCCTGCTGAGCTGATCTATCACCATGCCCGACTGGTGGGTTTATTTTTAAAGAACCCTTATTGGGGTATCCCTGGATAGAGAAGTC
>JAJEJO010005679.1:0-88922 GCA_020662805.1 Glaucomys volans | reverse complement strand
GAAGTGTGTGTGGCAAAGATTTTCTCCCACTCTGAAGGCTCTCTCTTCACATTGCTGATTGTTTCCTTTGCTGAGAAGAAGCTTTTTAGTTTCACTCTATCCCAATCATTGATTCGTGCTTTTATTTCTTGCGCTTTGGGAGTCATGTTAAGGAAATCTGGTCCTAGGCCAACATGATGAAGATTTGGACCTATTTTCTCTTCTATTAGGTGCAGAGTCTCTGGTCTGATTTCTAGGTCCTTGATCCACTTTGAGTTGAGTTTTGTACAGGGTGAGAGATATGGGTTTAGTTTCATTTTGCTGGAAAACTGGCAACTACTTTTATTGAGATTTACATCAGTAAGGTAAATGTGTAAGTATGAATGAATGCAAACACCAAACATTAGAATGGAGTAGTAAATAATATGCTATTATGCTAAATGATGTTATAATATCCCTAAACTGATATTGTAATGTGAATTCATTTTCATATGGAGAACATCCAAGAATAAGCTAGTGGTTAACATTCCCTAGAATTTAAAGATAATAGATAGTTAATGCTGTGATAGGCCACTAGAAGGATAAATTTAACCTGTGGTTCAAAGAAACTGCAATATCTTTTAAATAACCAATTAGTTATCCAGTGGTTGGTATGTACTAGATACTGGAACTATAGAGGTGAATGAAATATACTGCCTTTAAGACTCAGGAATGAATTTAAAGCTACCTAAACTTTGATATAAAATTTTTGATTTAGCAATGTCAACAGAATGCATGGGAGGATATAGGAGAAATTAATAATGCCTTGGGGAAGTGTAATTAAATGGTTTAGAAGAATCTGTGTCATTCAGAGGTTCTATTTATGTAACTTACAGCCCCTTGAATCTTGCAATTCGTTTCTTTGGGTGCATGTGTGGGGCATATGCAGTTTTCAAGCTCTAACTTGTTTGTCTTGCCATATCTATCATTTATAGAGCATTCAATTAAGAGTGTAAATAAAATTAAATAGCTTTACATCTGCTGATATACTTTACTGTTTCTGTCTGTCTACATTATGTAGTCTGTTTAGTTTTTATTCTGAATTAATGCACGTATATAGAATTTAAAGATCATTAGAGTTTCTTTATTTGTACTGGAGGCTAAATATTTCTCTAAGCATCGTTTACTCATCTTAACTTGATAAATGTGATATTTGATTGTGCAAAGAGAGACAGATGATTTCTGCTATGGGGTGTGGAAGATGAATAACATTCTAAACTGTATCTTCCAGGCTCACATAATAAGTATTTGTAGATTTTGATAGAATTTTTATTTAAATATTTTTCTGGTCCTTGTTTTCAATCTGAATTTATCTCCTGAAGCTGTTATGATTTTACAATGTAGGATAGCCATCATTTTACTTGTAAAATCATCTACCTACATCTGGGATGAACATGTTGAGCCAAGAGTAAACTTTCTAAAGACAACTTGCTTTTGCTGTTCTTGACTATTTTCTAAATTCCTTCTGCCAAACCATGTAGAAAGCATCTGCTCTGGCATCCTTGGAGCAACCTGGACTGGCTTGTTGATGGGCTAGGGCATTTAATGTCTTTATGTTCCTTGAATTTTTTTTTTTAATAGATGGCATTTTGATTCATTGTACACAAATGGGGTACAACTTTTCATTTCTATGGTTGTACACGATGTAGATTCACGGCATTTATGTAATCATACACGTATATAGGATAATAATGTCTGTCTCAGTCCACTATCTTTCCTTCCCCTGCTCCCTCGCCCCTGCATTTCCCTCTACACAATCCAAAGTTCCTCTCCCCTTTATGTGTCATCATCCACTTATCAGAGAAAAACGTTTGGCCTTTGGTTTTTGGGGATTGGGTTATTTCACTTGACATGATATTCTCTAATTCCATCCATTTACCTGCAAATGCCATAATTTTATTCTTCTTTATGGCTGAGTAATATTCCATTGTCTATGTATACCACAATTTCTTTATTCATTCCTCTACTGAAGGGCATCTAGGTTGGTTCCACAATCTAGCAATTGTGAATTGAGCTTCTATAAACGTTGATGTGACTGTGTTACTGTAGTATACTGATTTTAAGTCCTTTGGGTATAAATAGAGGAGTGGAATAACTGGGTCAATTTGTGGGTCCATTCCAAGTTTTCTGAGGAATCTCCACACTGTTTTCCAGAGTGGCTGCACCAATTTGCAACTCCACCAGCAATGTATGAATGTGTCTTTTTCCCCACATCTATGCCAACATTTATTATTGCTTGTGTTCTTCAGGATAGCCATTCTAATTGGAGTGAGATGAAATCTTAGGGTGGTTTTGATTTACATTTCTCTAATTACTAGAGATGATGAACACTTTTTCATATATTTGCTGATTGCCTGTATATCTCATTGAATTTTGTGTCTTAGCTTGTTTGTCTAGAAAAGGTCAGAAACCAAAGGATAAAAGTCGTAGTACTGAGTAGAGTACTAGACAGTAAACTGTGTCTAGCTCCAGAAGAAGATGAATTTTGTCATGTCATTGAAACCATTTCTGTAGCATAGTACAAGTTAATAAAGGTCATATTCTATAAGCATGATGATTTGTCTGAATCATTTTTATGATGAATGACTGATTCACATCTCGTGAGTTTCTATTAATCTTCCTATTAGGATTCCCAGTTGCAAACTATTTTTTTAATGAATGAGTGATTCCTAATGTACATATAAGTTTCAGTTTTAAAAGCAGAATTATCCTTTTCTTCTCTGAAACCTGTTGACTTCCTTGTATTTTGTCTCTGTTATGGTACCTTTTCCATCAGTTGAAAAACAAATGTGGGAAACCTCTTATAACCTCTGTTCTTCTACCTCAGTGTGATGCCCAAATTGTATCAGTTTTTCTTCTTTAGATTTCAAATGTTATTCAAGCTCTTTTCATACTGCACATCACAGTTACTTCTACAATAGCTTCTTAATCTGAATGTATTGTCTCTATTATTGTCCCTGCTTTGCATATTGTCCTTTGTGATTTTCACTATTTGCAGTTGAATCTGAATTTTGTTTGGTACACAAAAAGGCATGTCTGCTCTGTCCCCTGTTTTCCATTCAGCATCCTCTCTCTTGACTCCTTCACCAGTCTCCAGGCTCAAAGGATTCCTGAAATTTGAATTACTTGTAATTCAATGAAATGACCCATGTCTTTGAACATATTAATTCTGTGCTTGAAATGTCTTTGTCCATTCCTTCATCAGTTACCTGCCTATTAATCCTTGAGTTAGTACTTTTATTAAATTGTCTTTGTTTTTATTTAGTACCTCCTATTCCCATTGTATGTCAGACATACCTCTTGGAGTACACAGTATGTTATACCACTGTAGCTTTGCATCTGCAGTTATGTAGTTTTTCCTGCTTCTCTCTGTAGCCCCTGAACCTTTGTAGTGTCTCTGGGAATTAATATGGCATAGATTCTGAATTGGTATGAAATCATGATACCTCAAGTCCATATATACTGAGATATATGTGAGATCACAGGTCTATGTATCTGGAAGTAACTCCTTGATCTTTACCTTGATAATAGGATTTTTAATCTGTTAGGAAAATCAGTGTGTTTTGGAACATATGTGTGTATATTCATAAACACATATTTGCATGATATAAATCAAAGAGTGGTTATAGGCCATGTTAATGGTAATTAGGGATTCGAACTGGGAAAACATTCTATAGATTTAAATAGATTATTTCAGCTTAGTTTTCTACTTTTCTTTCTTTGAGAAATTATCTTTTAAATATCTCCTGGAAATTATTTGGAGTATCCTTTCCCCTTTCCCTTGACTTAGTGACATGAACTGGTCATAGCTGAGTATGTACCAGAAAGGTAGACTGTTTTAAGGTTTTTATGTATGTTTTCCTTTTCCCTCTGTATCTTCTGGCACATTTCCCACCCCTACTTTAAACAATCTTAATGTTTGTCAGTAGAGGCATGCTGGTCAGATTTTGGTGCTTGGATATAAAATATAACAATTACTATATATTTCCACCAGCAGGAACTGAGACCCCTGTTGGTGTCTTAATCCAAAAACAACATTTTAAATTCATATAAACCTTGCCTTAGGGATGGAGAAAAGACAGTTTAGGGAACAGCATGAGGTTAAACATATTGATCAGTAGTTCAGTAGTTCTTGTTAGACTTTGAGGAGAATGTAGGCATAGAGAAATAACATTATAAAAACAACAAAGAGTGATTTACTTTTCTAGAGAGAATCTCATTTGCTTTAATTATGTGGATTTTTGATGATGAAAGATATATTTCAGCTAGGGCTAAAAAATTGGAGAAGTGGAAATCTGGGTGTTGAACTGAAAAATTTTGTAATTTTTTTTATTATTATTTAAGCTGTACTTTAAAGGGTTTAATGAGCTATAAAATTTATTTCATGGTAATAAAAATAACAGTAGTTTTGAATTTTTACCACAGTGTTAAAAACCATTGCTTGAGAAATTTTGAGAAATTTATTATGTAATGCTCATTATATAGTTTTTGGTTATAAGAACCCTGTTTCCCAGGGTTTTTGATCTTGTGGTCTGTGGGAATTTGTTTCTTTTGATGAATGGAAAATTATTATTTTTTTGTTCTAGTTTAAATGCTATCCATCCACTAATACATATTTGTAGTTTTCAGCTAGGATGTGTTCAAGTTCTAGGTGATACATGTGGAATGATGTTGGACAAGACCTTACCTTTTGGTGATTAGTGAATTTTTTATGGGGAGATACCAATAAGTAATGTTTCTCCATCTCCCTTTTTCCTCAATAATCCCAAATAAGTGAGAAAAAGAAAAACCTACTGAAACTCTATTTCTTTTAAATATATATAATTTACCAAAATATTTTATGTACAAACTATTTTATTAATAGATTCTTCTGCGAGAGAAAATATTTGGGAATACTTGGAACAGAACCTCAATCTTTCCATTTTGTTGCCTTTTCTCTAATGTTAGAGACCAAGCCTAAGTCTTACCGGTATCTGTTGTAGGTAGCATGTATGCAGCTCATAAATGCCCTTGTTACATCTCCTGATGATTTGGACTTCAGGCTTCATATCAGAAATGAATTTATGCGTTGTGGATTGAAAGAGATATTGCCAGTAAGTGCCCTGCAGTCTCCTTATTAATATTTAAATTAGAAGAGTACTTGAGTGGGGGAAATTTAGATAAATTGCCCTCAGGAATAATTTATCTGTGGGAAAAGACTTGAGTATAAAAATCTATTTTTGAAATATAGATGATAAGATTTGAGTATTATTTAACACTTTATATGTTTGAATGCTATAAATCATGTTGAATGGTTGGTTGTTTATATATTCATTAATTTTTTGCATAATTAAAAACAAAATCATTCATCATAATTGCTATTTGATATCTCTAGAATTTAAAACGTATTAAGAATGATGGCCTGGATATCCAACTTAAAGTCTTTGATGAGCATAAGGAAGAAGATTTGATTGAGTTCTCCCATCGCCTTGAAGATATTAGAGCTGAACTTGAATATCCTTTTCCTTCCTGAGGTCTAGTCAAAAGATACATAAAATTATTGCTAAATCTAAAACAACTAACTGCTCCCTGTAAAATATTTAACTCATTTCTGTATAAGCAGTGTCAAATCAAACCTTTTTGCATCAGAAAAACGTTATTTTATGTTTTCATTTTGTGTTTTATACTTTCATTTTTGTTAATTTACACATGGGTAGATTGATCTTACAATTAACAAATGGATTCAGTTAGACCAGCTTTTTATACGTAAGTTTGTTTTTTTATGTTGGGCATCTCCCTTCCTACCTTGTGCTTTCCAGCACCAGGGATTTGGTAGCTTCTACCCATCAGCTGCTCCCTTAGTTGCTCCTTCCCTGTACAGTGGGTTCATACTCATTTAGGCCCCTGTTCATTCTGTGGTGCTGCACTCTTCCCGAGGTCCACCAGAGTCCTGTTCTGTACTAGTGCCTTTCCATGATACATAACACCTGACATGGCTCTGTCAAGTGAGGCCACCCATAGGGCCCAATACGGTGTTCACAACCAGTTGCCTACTGCCTTTGCCCCAGCAGCATTTTCACTTAGGAAAGGCAGATTGGTTGGAGTTCATTATAAAGGGGAAGCAAGAAAGTGTCAGCGCAAGTTACCATTTCCATTTATTCCCCTGCTCTCAGTCTTCAGTACCTGTATTAGGGTAAGATAGATAATGGTTTCTCGAAGTCTTACCCAGCAAATTATGTATCACGTTGTTATGGTTGTCTGGTGTTAGAAAATAAATAAGTCCTTATGTTCCTTAATCAATTTACTGAAGCATCTGATGTTTACAACATGGTGTGGAACACAGTTAAAGAAACCAAAGCAGAGGGATATTTTATTTCTATTCTTCAGCATCTTTTGTTGATTCGAAATGATTATTTTATAAGGTCAGAGGAAGTTATATTCTAATATATTCTTTCACCAATAAAAATCTATTAATTGTGAAATTCATTTGATATTTCATTTGGAGTAAAAAATAATTTTTATTTCTGTCATAATATTGATTTATAGAATGTGGTTTTTTCTTCTGGGCATACATTTAGATACATGATGGTGACACACATATTACTATGATTTTTTTAAAATTAATTTTTATTTTTACAGACTGCATTTTGATTCATTGTACACAAATGGGGTACAACTTCTCGTTTCTATGGTTGTGCATGATGTAGATTCATACCATTCATGTAATCATACATGTATGTAGGGTAACGATGTCTGTCTCATTCCACCACTTCCCCCTCCTCCCTCTCATTTCCCTCTCCATAATCTAAAGTTCCTCCATTCTTCTCTCACCCCCTATCCACTCAACCCAATTATCTCTCATTATCCACTTATCTGACTTTTTAAACGGCAGTGAATTCTTGGTTATATTCTTTTATCTGAATAAAAATTGAAAGTAGAAACAAATTATTAGTTTATTATGTGACAGATAAAATTTTCTGGTTATTCCTTAGGCAGTAGGAATGATGTTTTGTTTCTTTTCATATGTTGCATGAAGGGTCCTAAACACAGCTTTTATTAGTGTTTAAGTAGCTGGAAAGTACCTTAATTATATAGATGTGTTTAATGTTTCTAATGTATTGGAAAAACCATACATATCAGGTTTGATTATTTCCCGGCCAGCTGAGTGTAACAAATTGTTTACTCTTTTTCTACCTCATCTACATCATAAAGCAGCTATATATGTATATGAACACCTAACTCACTGGGTTGTATGAAGATTATGTATGGTAACATGGGTAAAACTCAGCCAAATCCCTGATAGGTGGTGCATGCTCAATAGAGAATAAGTGTTCTCTATATTCTCTTTCCAGTTTTATTACTATTTTCTGAGAGAAACTAAGATGTTTGAATATAAAATCCCCTATGTTGCCACCAACTTAGGTTTGATTTCATTCTCACATATTGTGGGAGTGTGTCTTTCCTACATATTTTCAAGTAGAAAATAGAAAATAGAAGACTTTGTTAGAAAAGACTTTCAGGCTGTGCCCGAGTCACGGCAGAATGCAGCCCAGTGACGTACTGATATACCTAACAAGAGACAACAAGGGTCAAAATGTTGGAACTTCAGGTTCTTTAGGAAGAGTACAGGTCATGCACCAACTTCTTTGTAGCCAAGAACCCCATCAATATTTTACAATATGAGTTTTTAATGACCTGTTTTGCTGCTTTCTGACTTTTAAGATAAAATAAAAGCTTAAATATTTAACCATTTTATAATGCTAGACAATACTAATTAAATAAG
The DNA here is from genome assembly GCA_020662805.1 of Glaucomys volans. Classification (NCBI taxonomy): domain Eukaryota; kingdom Metazoa; phylum Chordata; class Mammalia; order Rodentia; family Sciuridae; genus Glaucomys; species Glaucomys volans. Next base: position 81,142 of record JAJEJO010005679.1, on the reverse strand, counting down.
ATTTTAAAATACTATTTGCATGCTGCTAATTACAATACTTTATTTCTCCAAATTTTGTTCAAAATGAAATTGAAACTTTTATTTATTCTGAAGTAACCCTATCAATTTCTTGATCTGTGTGTGGATGATCCGGGTGACCTCAGGTTGGTTGTTGCTGTTGTTAAGTTCCTAGGAAGTCAGGACCCTGTTAGCATTCAGTGGTTTAAATGTGTCTGTGGTGCTTCAGGGGTTGTGTCCAAGAGGAATGGCATTATGTCCAGCTTCAAAACAGGTCAAAATAAAGAAACATCGTGGGACATGTTTAGCTCATCTTATTTTACCAGGAGACATAGTTGTTACAAATTTTATACAACTGTTTTTGTTCCATGATCCCAAATTTGCTCCTTGAATATTTTACCTTATGAAAATGAATGATTTAGTTTTATTAATATTTAGCCATACTAGATTTTTTTCAGCATAATGGTTTATTAGGTGTAAGGTAAATACGTCAAAGACAGTAGGTCACAGTTCATGGGGAAGAGTGACCATCACACAAGGTAGAGAGGGTTTGGAGAAGAAAAGCACACTATAAAAGTTATTAAGGATAGAAAGAATTCATAGGGGTTGGGCATGTAGTTCTGTACCTCATTACAATATTGCCTACTCCATCATTTAATTTAATTTAATTTATTTTTTAAAATTTCTTTTGCATGTATTGCTTTCACATTTGTTGACTAGATTCTTAGGGGATTTTCTTAGGTATTAGAAATACAGATGGACTACGTTTAACTATAGAAACAACATGGATCCTATTTGGGGATTTTAGTTGAAATTTAATTTTTGTACATTGTCACATTAATATTTCTAGTTTTCTTTTGTGTAAGAAATATGAGTTTGGTATAACATATCATTTACAGTATAAGTTTCGTTTGTGATTGTGATGCTGGAGATCTAACCCAGGGCCTCAGGCACACTGGACAAGTAAGTACTCTGCTACTGAACCACATCCCCAGGTTCTATAGTATCAGTTTTTAATTTGATTGCTTAAACATGCTGCAATGTGCAATACAGTTTTAAGAACTTCCCCTAAAACTTTTTTTTAGAAAATATTGTTTCTAGGTTTGTATTAATAAAATGAATGAATGGTAGCTATTTTGGTGTGGCACAGTGAAGTTCGATGATCCCTGAGGACTATGTTCAAGCACACATCACTTCATCTCACTCACTCTTATAACTGTTGACGAATTAAGTAAAGGTTCTGACTTTTATTCGAAAGTCATCTTTTAAAGCATTGTATATTTTCTAAACGACTTTTTAAAAATATTTGTTGAAATCTGTATGGAAAGTGATTTCTGTTATACTTTATCATGTTAATTCTGTTACCCTTTGAAACTGTATTAATAAATTGTTGGAACTTGAAATTAAGCTTAACAAAAAGTTTTGTTTTGATGTAATGTACATTTACTCTTTTGTTTTAGACAACAGTACTTCAAATTAATTGATGAGTGTGTATCCCAGATTGTATTGCATAAAGATGGAATGGATCCAGATTTTACGTATCGAAAACGATTAGATTTAGATTTAAGTCAATTTGTAGGTAAGTATTTCTCCATTGAAATTCAAATATTTTATTATTTTTTATGATGGGTTAGTTCTCTGGTATTAGTTCCTATGATGGATCTCCAGAGGGTCTTTGAAACCCTTTCACGGGATCTTAATAGTCATTGTAATACTAATTTATTATTTGCCTTTTTGATTCTGTTGATGTCTTCCACTGATGGTACAAAGCAATGAGTTATAAAACTTATAAATCAAGGCAGTGGCATTAAACTGTGGTCAGTGTATTCTTTACTGTACATAGAACAAAATAACATGATACATACTTGTAATTCCAGCTACTTGGGAGGCTGAGGCAGGAGGATCTTAAGTTTGAAGACAACCATGATAATTTAGCAAGATCCTGTTGTCGTCGTCATCATCATCATCATCATCATCATAATCATAATAATACAACAAAAAGGGCAAAGATGTGGCTTAGTGGTAGAGTATCCCTGGGTGGAACCCCAGAACTGCAAACCAAACTAAACTAAACCTGCCAATTATTTAAAAAGAATTTCCATATAGTCTTAAGGACAATTTTATTATATGTTGTTTCTTGAGTACATTTTTTCAATAGTGTTTAACAAATGAATTAAATGCATAAAAGAATTTTGTGTACCACAGTACAAAACAGTAAAAAACAGTCTTTCAGTTTGAAACACTGTCATGTTACTCTTAAGTGTTTAGCACACATTTTCTTAAAACCGAAATAGAGTAAATCTGTACTTCAAAGAAAATGATTGACAGAATTTTGACCAATGGGAAAATTGGAGCTGTTAAGTCAAAATTCGAATTTTGAAAATTCATATTTATTGCTCTTAACTTGACAGCTTCTCAGTACTAAAAAAAGCTTCCTAGTGAATTCAGTGGGATTATTAACCAAAGTTGTTATTATTATTATTATTATTATTATTATTATTATTATTAGGTGCTGGGGATTGAACCCAGGGCCTTGTGCTTGCGAGGCGAGCACTCTACCAACTGAGCTATATCCGGCCCCAATATGGTTTTTTTGATAAAGGGATGTGTTAAAATTTGGGAGATGTACTTGACTCAGCAAACTACTCTTTTCTAAATGACCAGCACCTGATGATACAAATTTAGCATAAGCAAAAGATCCATTAAAAGTACAACAGTGATCCATGTTCTTTAAAGTAATAGTGAATGTTCATTGATATTTATGTCCGGAAGATCCGAAAAGGCTATTAGCACACATCTCCCCTTTTCAACTACATATCTCTTCAAGATTGTGTTTTTCTTCTACACTCAGGAAGAGGAATGGGATGTATAGAATGAGTAAGGTAATAGATAATATTAGTGACATTGATAATGAAAATGCGTGTTTCTGTGGAGAGAAACAATTAGCATTTCCTAAGGAGTAGGAAGGGGACATAGAAATTAAGAAAAACATGCTCTACATCTGCAGCAAACCAAAATGGGAAATGATTTTGAATGGTGTTGGGAAAGTATATTCCACCTGGTCATTAGGAATGTTTTTTCTTGAGTAACTGTGAGATTTTGTCATTGAAGTCTTTAGAAAGAAATACAAAACTTTGAACACTGCTTGACTATATAAGTGAAACATATTTACAGTTTTAATAAATTTGATTATTAATTTAAAATGTTTAGAATGAACTTATAGATTTAAATACAGGAGAGACTATTGCATAGGTGGGAGAAGAGATAAAGTTCAGCAATGAGAGAAAGGTGTTCAAAAGCATACGATGCATATAATTTCATATATTGTAGTCATTGAGAGTTACTGTACATTTTATAGGAACCAGACAGTTAATTACTTAGCGCCATGGAGCCAGCCAGTTTAGCAAGTAGAATGGCAAAAATTGTGATTAGGCATGCACACTGTTTTCATCTTTTATAGCAGGAAGTTTCTTATAGTGTTTTAAATAGATCAATCAAGTTATAACTGCATGCATATATTATTTTAATTAAGAAGCTGACCACCAGAATAATCTAATATAGAATGACCAATGAGAGGTTGCATTTAAGAAGCAGGCTAAAGTTTGGATGTAGCGATTTGGTTGATTGTTTCTTTTCATTATAAGTTTTTCTATAATAAACTATGTTCATGTATTAGTTTCATGAACAAAAAGGATAAGATACACACATGCACATATATAAATATAAATGGTGAATCCATTTGAATCATTTCTCCTACATAATATACTATCATAGAGATATATATCATAATTTATTTAACTCATTATTAATGGGTATTTAAATTATTTCCAGTTCTTTTGGTTAACACAAACAGTATTTTAATGAGTGTTCCTGTCCAAGGACAAAATCCTAAAAAATAGAATTGCTGCATGAAAGAAGTATGTACTTAAAATTTTAGCAAGTAGTTCCTACTTTTTAATCAGCAATGTGGGGAACACTTACACTTTGGTTATTATGTCATAGGAGAGTTGGTTTCCCTGTGTCAACTTCAGTACTTGACGTTATGGACCATTTAATCTTTGCTGTAATTTCCCATTTAAAACTTTATATTTTCATATTATTAGGTTGTAACAAACCTTTTAGGAGTTATTTTTTTCCCTAATTTTCTGTTTATTATGGCTGCCTGTTTTCCTAGGCTGGTCTCATTTTTCCTTCTTCCTTCAGAATACATATGGGTTGATGATAGAAATTTCTGAGTGTTATGTAATTGACTTCTCTTCTCTTGCCTGATAGAAGTTTAAAATTGTACTTGGGTTTGTCTTTCTTTCTTTTTTTTTTTTTTGTGCTAGCAGGCTTTATAAAGCCACCTCTGTTCCAGTCTTATGTTTCTCCGTTGTGTTTACTTTTTCACTGTTTATCAGTATTATTTCTAATTCCTTTCCATGATTTTTTTTCTTGCTAAACTGTTGAAGTTACAATGAATTTAAGTATTATTGCAATTAAAAGATTTCTGTCATTTCAATTTTAGATGTTTGCATAGATCAAGCAAAAGTAGAAGAGTTTGAAGAAAAGGCATCAGAACTTTACAAAAAAGTAAGTAATGTTGACCAGCCTTGCCAGACTTTGTGGGGAACCACTGAAGGCATGATTGGACCTCAGGGACTTTGCTTGTTATTCCCTGTCTTCTTTACTTCCTTCAGGTGCTCACTCGTACACCATTCTCCATGTATGACTTCTTAGACCTCCATGTTATTTCAAACTCTTCATTCTCCATTACCAAGTTTAGCCTTTCCTGTTTTTCCCTTATTTTTCTTCCATTATATTTGTTATCATCTGGTATGCTGCTAAATTTATGTACTTGTATATGTATATATGTATTAACTGTTTCTCACTCCAGAGCCAACTTTGAGGTTATTTTTGCTCTGATCACTATTTCTACACCAATAATAATTCTCAACTTTGTATAAGAACTAAAATATTTTTTGAATGAGAGAATAAATAGTTGAACAAAACTTTTAGAATCAAAATCATAAGATGAGTAATTCTTAAGAAATCATAGTTTAGACTCTTCAGACTGAAATTATATCTAAATTTTTAGAATGGTTAAATTTTTAACTAATGTTGCCTCATTAGTAAGTTGAACTGTTATCAAGTTGCCATTTTCGTAGTTGAAAACTGTTGACTATTGTCAGCTTCATTAATTTCAACCTAATAGTATTTCTGACTATCCAGCCCTACTTTTCTCTAAAGTTGTGGTTTGACCTTTTATCTTTCTCTTGGCATGTACCCATTAGACTTTCTTGGTTGGTTTCTTCACATTTGAGTACTCATTCTCATTTGAATTCTTGGGGCTGGTTTTTCATATCAGTAGAATACTAATAATTACCACAACTACTGCCACTACAGCCAATCCACAGGGAATATTTATGAAGTGAACGTTTACTATGTGTTAGCACCATCCCAATGTATGCCATTTTTGAGTTGCAGGTCCTAACTATATCTTGAAAGAATTGCACTTTTCCATAAACTTTGACGATCAAAGATAACTTGCAAACAGTAGGTACCATTTCCTTCATTAAGGAGTAAGGTGAAAAACATTGATTTTTTTTTTTTTTTTTTTTTTTTGATACCAGGGATTGAATCCAGGGGTGCTTAACCACTGAGCCACATCCTCAAACCTTTTTGTATTTTATTTAGAGACAGGGTCTTGAAAAGTTCCTACGACCTTGCTATATTGTTGAGGCTGGTTTTGAACCTTTGATTCTCCTGCTTCATCCTCCCTAGCTGCTAGGATTATAGGTGTGCTCCACTGTGCTGGCCACTGAAATTTTTTTGTGTGGAAAGTCCTATGGTATTGGGCTCACCAACCAATTAATGAGGGGTTATTGCACAGTCCTTTTGCCTCAAGCTGGTGTCACAGCTATGAATATAATATTGTCGTTGCCTTGAAATGGCTTGGTGTACTGGGGGAAACAGATGAATGGATCACTTAAATTAAGTGCACAAAGTATTACTATTGATGGATGTTCATGTTGTAGTGTGACCGTTCCCAGAGTGAGCCTTATGTTCTAGGCTCAGTAAGTCCTTTCACCCTTCATGGGAAAGTAGTAATAAACTTTCAAGTGCTAGAATTGAGTACAGCCCAGATAGTATGTATTTGCTTTGGTTATCGTTTTCATGTATATAGTGTAACTGAATTGAACAATATATTTCTCAATGGAATTCTTTTAAATTACAAGGTTTAAATGTAATTCAAAGCTCTTGTTCGAGGTTAGTTATTTTTTTTTAGTCAGAAATTATGTTTTAGGTATATTCAAAAAATATTATTTGCTTAATAAAAGATTTTATTGCCATACCATTTTGTGTATATTAGCAAAAACTTTGTTCTGATACCTTTGTAAGGACACTTGTAAATACTTTGCTTTAGGCAGAAAGGAATCATAGTTGCTAGACACATTCTTTATTTTGGTGCATAAATTTGAAAAATGAAGACCAGAAATGTCAGATAGTATATGGAGGATATTGAATTATCCACCTTCTTGTACAGATCCACTAATACGTTTACCCTAGGGAATGAAATTAAGCAGAACTTCAACCTTAACTGTATTTCCTGACATTTTTGTGTGTAATTTTGTAAGTATAATATTGCTGTAGCAACTCTTTTTGGAGAAGAAAGCTATCATATCAGGTTTTATAAGGTATGTTTTTAATGGAGACTCCTTTTATCCCCAGGGCTACTGAGATTTGACTATAGATATTACAAAAATGCTAAAGAAAGTTTATATTTCATCTGATCCTTTTATAGGGAGTATGTAGAATTTATCTCTTTGCTGAGGAATACAGATACTTTTAGTATTGCCAAGTTGATTTAGTAAATTTTCATAGAGTGTACTAATTATGACTAATTGTTTTGATCATGTTTTTCCCCTTTGGCCCCCTCTATAACCCTTTGACCTTCTGAATTTTAGACTAAACATAGTGTAGTGTACATATCGATATTGTCAAAAAACTTCTTCATTCTTACTCTCATAAGCATTTACTTTATTTTCTTGCAATGTAGCAATTAACTTTGTCTCAGTAATAAAAGAAAAGAGTAAGTGATCACTCAATGATTTTCGATGTGGGAGGAGTGGTTAAACTTTATATACAATAATGACACAGTCATTTAGCACATGAAAATTTGATGGAAGTTGGTTCATCACTTCATTCTACAAATATTTATGGAGTTTAATTATAAAAGTGAAGCATTTGAAAGGTGATGAATAGAATAGAAAAGGTTCTCACTTTTATGAGCTTCTATGGTGGAGAACATATTGGGCACGTGATGCTACATTTTAATAATTTTGTAAGACAGCGTGATAATTGGCTGTGGTAGAAAAATCTTATGTGGCATCGGAGCCAACAGGAAAGATTTCTCATCTGTTCTTGGGTGGTCAGGGAAGACTTACCCAAGAAGTATTATCTAATGTAAGCCCTGAAGCATCAGTATGAGGTCACATGTTGAGATAGCCAAAGAAGCAGTGAATGTAAATTTATTCTGAATTACTTCTAGGTATTTTGAACTTGACATATCTACAGTTTGAATAGTTTCATTTTGTCCCCTTATGGATCATGTGTTAAAGGATTGTCCCCCAGTGTGACACTGTTGGGAGGTGGAGGAACCATTAAGAGTTGGGTCCCAGTGGGAGGCCTTTAGGTCATTGGATAATAAGGTCACCCATTGAGTCCTCACCAGAAGAAGAGGATTGATATGAGCGGAGCCAGCCTGACTCCTCTATCCTCTCTATTCCTGGTTCCTCATATAATCATTTGCTTACTTTGGCACACACTCCTGCTATTGCTTTTGGTGCCTCCAGGTGGTAGAGCTAAAGGATGGTCCTTGCAATAGAGCCTGCATTATGTCATTTGGACTTTGAATCTCCAAAACTATGAGCTACATGTTTTTCATGAAGAGCCTCTGCCAGTTATTTCTTTATAATGATGCAAATCTGAATAATGTAATATATTGAACCAGTCATCTTTTTTCTTCTTAGAAATGGCTTTCCACCCTGCATTTTATGTACTCACCCTACCCCATGTTACAACACTTTGTTTCCAGTGTGAAAAACCACAAAACACTGTATTCATCTTAGATATACTCCTCTTACTTAGTTTCTTCTTGCAGTCAGATACACACACTTTTGGATTCTGTAGTCTCATTTTTTCTCCATTATCCTCTCCTCCAGTGCAATTCAGACAGGTCCTCAGTTCTTGCGTAGCCTCCAAACTAATTCTCTCTCCATGCCGGTAGTATTTTTCTTTTGATCCATCTTCCACACTGTTGCTGGTTGGATTTTCCAAAGTGCAAATTGATAGCATATTTCACCTCACAACTTTCTGTGGTTTTTAGGACAAAAGCAGTCTGGCTTATTGCAAAATGCCTTTCAACAATTTCATTCCTAAGTAAATTAATTAATAAAATAGAACATTACAAATTTGAACTTGTGAAAAAAAGTTTTCTTTCTGTGTATATCTCCAGCTTCATCCCCACAGCTGGTTTTTATATCTTCTTTTGAGCCCCTGACAAAGGATTGCTTGTATTTCCTCTGCCCCTTGCTATTCCCTCTGCTTGACATGCTAGTTGCACTTCTCAGCTAACACTTCAAGTTCTTCAAGAGTGACATTATATATTATTCCTCCACGAATCACTCACTGGCACTCAGTCTCTCTCAGACTTTATTGCTGTTCCTTATGGAGTTGGGGTGTTTGCTTTTACTTCACTAGAAGGACTAACCATGTTCTGCTTAATACTCTTCCCTCCAGCACCTAACCCTCTGAGAGAAATGTCCTAGGCACACTGGTGGATATTTATTGTATAATGGGAAATAGGTTGGGGCCAGATCCCAGAGGGTACTTGGTATTAATTTCATGATGATCATGAAGCCACTAGAAGTTTTAGAGTAAAGAAGTCTTATTATTTGAATTGTTCTTTACAAAGAATATTAGTGTTCAAAAATCAAGGTTTATAGAGGGAAGAAGTTACACTTGATTTTGGAAAGTTTTTATTTTAATTTTATTTTTTTTTAACTTGAACATTTTTCATTAAGCAATTGAATTAGTAGTCTGGTATTTAGATGAGAAGATGTGCCAGTGATAGGGAGTTGGAATGCCGTCAGTATATGAATGGTGATGTGGAAGAGACCATCTTATGGTAAATTAGAATGAGACAAACAAAGGGATGAGGGAAAAATCCTATACATTGCCAACCTGAAAGAAATTGGGAAGAGAAATCAGGAGTAGGAGGAGAAGCAGAAGATGATCTTGTAGTGGAACATATAGAAAAGACATTGGATATGCAGGCATATTCTATTTGTAAGAATTTATGCTGTAGAGCAGATTTGCCCCTTATAGGAGTTTGGAATATTTCATAATCTGTTTTGTTGAGCATGGTAGCCAGTGGTACTGTGTGTGGGTCCTTTAAAATGTCTAGTGTGACTGAGGACCTGAATTTTAAATTTTATTTGATTTTTGTGAATGTATACCTAACCAATTGTGGCCATTTGAAGTGCAAGGTTGTGAAGCTGCCAACAAATGTGAGGCTGTGATTTAGAATTTGGAAAGTCACAGTTTTTAGAGGGAAAGAATGATTGAAAAGTTGTAGTGGGTACTGAAATGAATGAAGTTCAACAGCTTAGAAAAGAGAATGGGCGAAGAACCCTGTAAAAGTTGTCTTTGAAGCAAAAAAGTAAGATTCTTTTGTAAGGGATAAGATGAAGGACCAAAATACAGAGGGCTGAGAATGTAGCAGGGGTGTTGAAACAATTGATTTAGCTTGTCTTTGGGAAAGCCTAGAGTGGCAGGAGGTGTTGGATTGATCTCTGAGTGTGACTGGGATTGTAAATTGCTTACTTTAGCTTTAGGATTAGCATCTTTTCGTGGTAGGAGTGGTTGGAGGAGCTGCAGCACTAGTGAAAGTGGTAATGTTCCTGTGAGGTTCTGGTGAGCAGAAGGATATTTGGGCAGTTTTCACCTGTTAGTTTCCGTGATCTTCATCAGGGAACACAGGTTAGGTGTGAAGATGAGTAGCCTGCAATTTACTTTCCTGACTTGTAAATGGAAATTAAAATATTTCTTATTTCACAGTTTTAGTTATAAAACTTAAAAATGCCTCTTTCTGTTTTTAAAACCCCAGTGTGGAGGAGACTGGATACTTATATGTGGGCATGGGGATATGTAGTATTTTGACCTTTTGCTCAGTTTTGCTGTGATCCTAAAACCTCTTTAAAGGTAGCCTATTAGGAAAATTGAAAAGCATTATCTAAGCTTTAATTGTAGGGAGGTGGTGTGGTTTCATCTCTGAGTGATTCAGACTTAGAAGGCAGACAATCTGGCTTTTTTAGTCTCACATCTTTTAGTAGCTGCAGACTAGTAACTACCTCTTTGTGTTAAGGGCAAAATAAGATCCTTTTCTAAACTAAATACAAATAAAAGCCCTTTTTATACAGTTGAGTTCTATATTGTTATTTTCCTTGTTGAGGTTTGACTGTTTAAAGACTAGAGGCTACATTTGTGAAGTAGTTGCCTCTTTTTATGATTTTCTTTTTTAAAAAGAGCTAAATACTTGTTCTTGATTGAGACAATACCCCATTTAAATTCAGTTTTCTTTGGAGAGATTTTCAATCCTGATGATGGCATAGTGGAGCTATTTGAATGTAAAATGAGAACTTGTGATGAGTGGCTATATAAACTAGAAAACTCATTGGGTTCCCAAAATTTTATTTTTTGCCTTCCTCCCTGAAGATATAGCACTAGGGACTTAGAAAGATTAACTTGACATTAATCTCTCAAAGGTACTAAGAGATATGTTGTTATAAGACAAAAGCAAGTAACAGATGTATTTATGGAATGGAGTTTATTAATGAAACATATTGAAATGGAATGCTTTTAAATCATCTTGATAAATTTCAGATACGTTTCAAGTGTAGGGTTATAAAGGTGGGGGCAGCTAGGAAGTCAGTATAATGCTTTGCCCTCTTATTTTCACACAAAATCACAATAATATTTAGGGACTTTTAAGAAAAATGCCAAGGTCATAGATAACTATGAGCCAGTTTGCTCTGCTGAGGGAAGAAGGTCATATACTGCATCTCTGGCTTTGTCTGCTCCCTTGTGAATGAATGATTTTCCCTAGAATTGGAGAGACCTAGGAAAAGGCTGTGGGTAACTAATCACAAAATCTACCACTCCTTTTATAAAACCAATTTAGAAATGTATGTTCTATTGGCAGATTGCGAGAGTCCTATTTTTATATGAAGAATAGTGCTTTTCATTTCCATCTTTCTCTTTTTATTTTCAGTTTGAAAAAGAGTTTACTGACCACCAAGAAACTCAGGCTCAATTGCAGAAAAAAGAGGCGAAGATTAATGAGCTTCAAGTAGAGTTACAAGCTTTTAGATCTCAGGTAAAATGCCATTCTGAGTGATTTTGGTATGTAAACCACACCAGGGGACCGAGGTCATCTTTATATCTTCACAGCATCAAAATGTTTCAACTTAAATTGCACTTGTATGTTTTCAGAGTTGTTTATATGCATTTCTGTTTTGTTTTTTAAATTGCTTTTTGACTTTATTCCTACTTGTAGTTTTAGGAGTATGTAATCTTTTAGGAATTAACCTGCTTCCTTGTGTATCATTTGGGTTTTGTTTCTAATGTCACACATTTCCTAAGTAATGTTTCCTAACTAATTAAGCATAAAGGTTAAGAAATTCTTTGGCTCTTAGATTTGTCATTCATCACTAATCTTCATCCTACTACAGGAAATTATTGCTCAAGCTATTTATTTTTTTAAACCTTCAGCCTATGGGTACCTTGCAGTGAAAGATAACCTCTAGCTGAATGAGACCATTTTCTGATAATTTTTCAATTTCCAAAAGTAAACAGATTTAAAACATGACAAAAAAGAGAGCAAATCTGGATTATGAAGCAGATAGCTCACATACACGCTTTACACGTAAAACATTAGATAGCAGGAAATACATCATCTGCATTCTTCATATGGGTAAAAGCAAGGGATAGAATATTCAGAGCTATATTTCTTCATGTACCTTTACATACAGGATGATGAGCAACTAAGTATAGCTATTTTTCTTTTATCCTGATTTATGATTATGAAAGTCTTAGGCATACTGTTTCCTGTATTATTGGCCTTTTTGTTTTCTTTTAAATACTTAATGAAAAGTTTTGTTACAAGGGCTGTCTGAAGATGCCTTTAAGAGATAGCGATCTGTTGGATTTTAACTTTTTTAATAAAATTATTTACAGGAAAATAATTTTCATTGATTTTTCTTTATTTCTACATTGAAGAAATATCACCTTTCACTGAATTTTTTTTCCTCTTATGGCACTTACTTTCATGTTTAAAAAAATTTATTTTCTATGGCTTGTAGGCAATGACTGAAGCATTTATGACATTTTTCCTGTCTTTGGCTAATATACATTTAATAATTTTCTTTTTAATTTTCCCAGTTGATGGATTACTTTGAAATCCATCCTGGAAAATTCCAGTTTATAAAAACATATCCACTGTCGTTGGGTAAATTATTGCTGCATGTTACTTTTTTATAAAATGGGAATAAATTTGTTTTTAAACAAATCAAGGAATCCCCCTAGTTTTATTATATAAAGTGATTATCTGTGTTTATGGCTATCAGAGGAAAGCCTAGAATTAAGAGTTAAGAATATGGACACCATATTCATTTTTTGAAAAACACTAGCAAATCCTTTCCTCAGATGTTTGTACTTCTCTTGAAATCTGTCCCTTAAGACTCTCTCTCTTTCTCTCCCACCCTTCACTCCCCCCATTACTTAGATTGAACCCAGTGGTGCTTTACCACTGAGCTACTTCCAAAGTTCCTTCTTTTTATTTTGAGACAAGTTGTCACTAAGTTGCTTAGGTTGCTTTCAAACTTGTGATCCTCCAGACTGAGTTTCTTGCTTTGGTGGGATTACAGGAGTGTGCTACTGTGCCTAGCCTAAGACCCTTCTCTTTAATCAAAGCTATGCTCACTCTGAAGATTATGAATAAAGTATGTTCTGTTATCTGTGATTTCCTTTCTTTGTCCCGTTAGTCATTTAGCTACCAAGCACTGTTAGGACTGGGAATATAGTTACAAGCTGTATAGTCACCTTGTTAGTGTCTGGCCTCCTGAGCCATAAATTTTAATGAATATCACATGAACTTTTCTGGAACAGAAATTCAGCTGTATTTTTAAGATATTAACTATGAAATGTACATGAGTGTGAGTACAGGTTGTATGCATCCTTGGCTTTCAGTGGGCAATCCCATTGTTGATCGCAGCAATGCAGGCAGTACTTAGTTGATTCTTTTTTACACTTAATGTTCTTAGTAAGGCATGCTGTTTGATTTGTGTTCTTTTATAACATTGTTTTTGTTTGTGCTGGTGTCATGTCATTAATTTCAGGCTTTTATTGTGTTCTACTTTCCATATTGTATCATAAAAGTTTTAATATTTCTTAAATGTGCACAATTTGCTAGTTATTTCTCTCATATATTTGGTGTGAGGGGAGGCTTAGAATTAAAGTTAATAATTTCAAGAAATTAACCATGTTACCAAACTTACTAACCTGCTGATCTTCTGCCTGATCATAACAATTCATCTTCCAAATTCTCACCATATTGTGCAAATATAAGGACCAAGATGGCTCAGTGGACACAGCAATTTGGTTTTCACTCCTGATTTCCACCTGTCTTCTATGTGGCGTTTGACTCTGTAGAATGCTATAGAGTGGAACACTCTTCACTTTTGGTTTATGATTCAGAGCTTACCTTTTCCTCTTCCTGTCTTTATTTTATTTGTTTGTTTCTTTGGTTATTTTTGTTACTGGGAATTGTACCCAGGGCTTTATGTATTCTAAACAAGCACTTTGTCATTGAGCTACATTCCTATACCTTAAAAAAAATTGTTTTGGTTTGAGACAAGATCTTGCTAAGTTGCTGAATCTGGCCTCTTAACTTGAGATCTTACTGCTTCAGCATCCCTGTAGGTAAGATTATAGGCCTTTCAGTCTTAATTCTTTTATTTTATACTTTTCTTTAGTGATTGTCATATGCCAGTGAGTCACTGGTTTTGTTCCTGGGAAAGAGTAATGAGTCATACAGCATAGTCACTTCACTCACGCAGTTTTTATTCTATTAATGAGATAATTGTTAATGATTCCTTAAATAATTTTTTCGTACTTTGTGTTGTCAGTGTGGTGCTGGAATTGAATCCAGGGTCTTGGGTGTGCTAGGCAAGCACTCTAACCACTAAGTTATGTCCCTGGACTTTTCTTAAATTTTGAGATAGGGTCTCACTAAGTTGCCAACACTTTTCTTGAACTTGAATCCTTCTGGTTCAGCCTCCTGATTATTTCACACTTTTGATGAGAGGTATTGAGAAGAAGCATAGGGTGCTACCAGTGTGAAATTAGTGGCAAGTTGAAGCTTTCCTTAAGAAGAAATATGTTAACTCAGTCTGGAAAAGCTAGTAGAAGATGGCCAAGTGAAAAAAATTTTTCCAGGCAGAAAGAATAACCTACAAGGGCCCCTGAAATTAGTATTATGAGGTTGGCACGTATATGTAATGAGAAGAAAGTTACTTAAAAGACCCATTTGTTGGGACCCAATCATGATATACATTTGTAGACCTTACTAGAAATTTTACACTAGTTTTTCTAAAGTGCAGGCCCTCCCCCTCCCCCTCCTTTCCTCCTCCTCCTCTTCTTCTTTTTCTTCTTCTTTTTCCTCCTCCTCCTCCTCCTCCTCCTCCTCTTCTTCTTCTTCTTCTTCTTCTTCTTCTTCATCATCATTGTCATCATCATCATCATCATCATCATCATCATCACTTAAATGCACGTATTCCATAGAATTCTATGGACAGGTCTTTTCTCATCCTACATATCATTGTCTTATTGTGAGCTAATGTTTTCTTTCTCAGCTTGGGTTGTCACCTATAGACACCTGGTTTTCTTTTTTTTTTTTTAATTTTTAAATTTAGTTATACATGACAGTAGAGTCCATTTTGATAGAATTATAAGTATGGGATATATCTTATTTTAATTAGGACTCCAGTCTCATGGATGTACATGTTGGTGAGATTCACTGTGGTGTATTCATATATGTACACAGGAAATTTATGTCAGATTCATTCCTCTGTCTTTTGATTTCTTATTCCCCCTTCTTCTCTTCATTCCCCTTTGTCCAATCTACTGAACTTCTTTTCTTCCCCTCTCTGTCCCCCTTATTGTGGGTTAGCTTCCACATATTAGAGAAAACATTTGACCTTTGGTTTCTTGGCATCGACTTTTTCATTTAGCATGATAGTCCCCAGATCCATCCATTTAACAGCAAATGTCATAAAGTTGCTCTTCTTTGTGGCTAATACTCCATTGTGAATATATATCACAATTTCTTTATCCATTCATCTGTTGAAAGATCCTTAGGTTGCCTCCATAACTTAGCTATTTTGAATTTTGCAGCTATAAGCATTGATGTGGCTCTGTCACTATAGTATGTTGATTTTACATTCTTTGGTATACACTGAGGAGTGAGATAACTGGTTCCAAAAGTTGTTTCATTCCTAGTTCTTTGAGGAATCCCCATTCTGCTTTTCAGAGTGGTTGCACCAATTTGCAGTCCCACCAGCAATATATGAGTGTACCCTTTCCCCTACATTCTCACCAACATTTATTGTTACTTGTATTTTTGATAATTGCCATTCTGATTGGAGTGAGGTGAAATCTCAGTGTAGTTTTAATTTGTACTTCTCTAATTGCCAGAGCTATTGAACTTTTTTTCATATATTTGTTGACTGTTGGCATTTCTTCTTTTGAGAAAAGTCAGTTTAGTTCCTTTGCCCCTTTGTTGATTGGATTATTCATTTATTTTATTTTTTTGGTGTTAAGCTTTTTGAGTTCGTTATATATCCTGGAAATTAACTCCTTATCTGAGATGCTGGTGGCAAAGACTTTCTCCCATTCTGTAGGCCCTCTCTTCATGTTCTTGATTGTCTCTGAGAAGCTTTTCAGTTTGTTATCATCTTCTTTTTTGATTTTTGATTTTACTTCTTGTGCTTTAGGAATCTTGTTGAGGAAGTCACTTCCTGAGCTGATATGTTAGAGTGTTGGGCCCACGTTTTCTTCTAGTAGGTGCAGGGTTTTTGGTCTAATAACTAGATCTTTGGTCCACTTTGTGTTGGATTTTGTGCAGGATGAGAGATAAGGTTTAATTTTCGTTCTACTACATAAGGATTTCTGCTTTCCCAGTGTAATTGCTTGAAGAGGCTATCTTTTCTCCAATGTATATTTTTAGAATCATTTAGACAGCTGATTTTCAAATCTAAGATATCTCTATGCCCATTTCCCCACCAGGCATTTCCACCTAGGTACCATAACTATCTTCAAATTGGGAGTTACATTTCTGGCAATTGCATTTTGTTGAGAATGAAATTATATAATTCTTAAATTAGAAGAGAAATGTCTTGGAATTTTGTTTTTTGGTTAAATCATACTAATAATTAATTTTGGTTAAAAATGATATTTTTGAGTAAAGTACACTTTGTACATATTTGTAAACATGTTCTCAGTTGTTTGTCTTGTTACCTTTTCCTCTAGTTTGCCTTGCCAGCTGATGTCAGTATTCCTTTGCTACCTTCAAAAGAAGATGGAGCTGGCCACCCAGCACTTCCTGCTCCCCCTCCACTGCCCTCTTGTGGAGGGCTGCCACCTCCACCACCTCCTCCACCACCTCCTCCACTCCCAGGAATGCCCTTGCCATTTGGTGGTCCTGTGCCTCCACCTCCTCCTCTGGGCTTTTTTGGTGGACGAAACTCTCCTCCTCCACCAACACTGCCATTTGGATTGAAACCAAAGAAGGAATTTAAACCTGAAATCAGCATGAGAAGATTGAATTGGTTAAAGGTGAAACATATAAATGGAGGAAAACACACTTTTATCTAGATTAAAATTTAATTTTGGAATGACTAATATGTACTTTTCAAGTGGAAACCCTAATCACAGTGACAATGAATAAAATGGTATTATTATTTTAAAAATAGACATGTTGAGACAAAGCCCTATGCTATGGACTAAGGTGTACTGTTTCATAAATTGATGAGAGGGGATGTTTCAGTGAGATTTGATTTGTAATTAAAATGATAATTCACAGTCATTGTGATGGAAACATATTTACGTAGAATTTTTCAAAATGTTTTTAGGAACTTATGTCTGTTGGTAGCTGTTGGGAAAAATATTAGTTGTTGCCAGCAGCTGATTCTTAGATCACAGGAATTTAGAATCCTGCAGAAAGATAGTTTTATGGTCACATAAATTGGGGAAATTCTGTATAATGAATATGTCTTGCCCTTCAAGAGTTGTAGGGTAGGTGAACATTAATAATGACTCTGAGAAATACAATTGAGAAGAAATAAAGATTATTTCATTCAATTGCAAATCCCTATCTATCTGATAATGGAAAGTTTTTCTTTGTCATCAGAACTTAGTGTTCTTTAAAATTTGTATTTCACTGAATAGGCTTTAGGGAAAATCTTTCAGAGGTTACTTCATAAACAACTGCTTGCAGCTTTGGGACCCTGGGTCTCTGCGTTGCTATTGGGCTGGGACAGGTGAAACACTCAGCTGTTTGTGAATCAGTCTTCTCCCTGATTGCAGATCAGACCTCATGAAATGACTGAAAACTGTTTCTGGATAAAAGCAAATGAAAATAAGTATGAAAATACGGATTTACTTTGTAAACTTGAGAATACATTTTGTTGCCAACAAAAAGGTAAGCTTAACATCTTGGTTATTCATTTATATTTAGAATTTTAACTCCCAATTTTCATATGCCAACTTCTAAAAACATTATTTTAAGACATTATTAAAACATTATTTTAATATATCCCTTATATTTTTACAGTACAACCGATAATGATCTCGTGAATATTTAAAAGCAAATTTTGTTGAACATTATATTAAAATGAGCAATTTTTAAAATGTAAATGATAAACGTAAAATTCATTTTAAAATTTTTTGTATAATAGTTGTTTCAAAGATGTTCTATTGGGGTAAATTAGAATTTTCTTAAGGATATTTTCAGGGTCAATTTTAGCATGAAAATTCCCTTTAGTCAGAGAAATAGAAAAAAGAAATGTCAGCCTTTCTCTATTCAGTTTTGTCACACTTAGTATTGTAGAACTGCTCCAGAATTACTTGGTATAAGCAAATGAGATAGAAAGATCAGATTTATTGTGTATTCAAAGTTGACTTGAAAGAGAAGTGTTTTAATTTATTATGATCTTTTTATTAAGAGCAAAAATTGTTTCGTAATAGCCTAACCTGTGCAGTATGATTTTTTTTAAAAAAAATTGAGCTGTGCTCTTGCCTGAAAATTGAAATTATTTTACCCAATCTCCCATGGGCCTGCCACTTACATTCAATGGCTGATATTCACATACATTGTTAAGTTAATTTTTATGTGTATGTAAAACTAATACTTTAGATTTGTAGCACAAGGCATTTTAGATCAATCATTACCTTTTAAGTTTTGAAAAGAACCTTTTTCACTATAGCCCTGTGCCATCTATGTCCCTAGCCTCATTGAACTCAGAGCCAGCAGGGGGAGATTGTGCTGGGTGGATGTAGGTGGGAGGCCTGTATAGAGGGAGGAATTGACTTCTTAAAATGCCATGCTGGAGATGCCCCAAATACCCGATTTAAATTGATCATCACAGCAACCCACGAATATTAGTAGATACCTTAAAAACTTATTTGTATTCCTTTGAAATGCTTTTAAAGTTCATTGTAAATTAGAAATTCTTTCTAAGAGATAATTATAAAATAAAGTAGCTTTTTAGAATTTATGGTACATCGAAAGCCTTTACCTGATATTTCTGTGAGGAACATTTGTCTTGACTAAAATATTAAAAATAAAATATTGTGGTCTTTGAAAATGGAGAATTCTCAGCAAGCTCACCATAGGAAAACTTGTGAAGTAAGCAGATCTTAATTTTACCTTTTGATTATGGAGAATCAAAATTTTCTTTGAATAAGATTAGCGCGCTCTTAAGGCAATCAAGCAAAGTATATGGCAGTTAAAATGTGTATTTACATGTAAAACACTTCAGAATTTCAGATTTCATAATCTGGAATTGATTAGTTTTCTCTCTGCTTTGCTAGTAGGTGCAAATGGTGGTACCTAAAAGCTATTTAAGTAATGCTGCCATCCAGCTACTCTTTCTTTTTTTCCCTCTTTACTCTGATTACTTTCTTAATTAATGAGGCTCAAAAGGGAAACTTGTTAGCATGTCTTTAATTTAACTGTAGTGTTAGCCCTAAATGAAATAATTGGACCTTTAAAAAATTCTTAAGTCATCTAACTTTAGCCTTGAGATTCAAGGTTAAGAAAAAGATGTATTTGCTCAGTCTAATACTAGTACAGATTGAGATGAGAAATGATGATCATTTTTGGAGTGCTGTCATTTCCATCCTTCTTAGTCTCTCAGTGTCTTTGTTCATTCTGGCCCTTGATTGGAATCTCTGTTATTTGAGTCAGAAGCAGGCAGGAGACCACAGCATCTTTTGTTTCATTTTGTCTCAGCTCAAATATAGCTTTCCCTTTTGTGTGTGTATGTCCATGGATGATATTTTCAGGGTTAACAGAAAAGATGGGGGAAGCCCAGGAATGTGATCCTAAGCAATGCCAACATTTCATAATGCCAACTAGAGATGAATTGTGGAGGTGACTTTATTTTTTTCTGTACTTCAAGGAATGATTTCTAGAAAGCATTATATGAGGAGTTCTAAGTATGCTTTTTGGCATCTGGTAAAGTATTAATTGGAAAAGGCCAATCATTGCTCCTTTTATTGTGTAGTATAGCTAGGAAAAGATAAGAAAGGAAGGGAAAGAGAAATGTTTGGAAAGCTTAGGATAGACTGCGGGCTGGTGGAATGGACAGGCTGCTGCTCCTTGAAGTCTCTTTAGTTACTGTGTGGCTTCTGAGGCCTAGTCCCAATATTAATATTTGCCTATCCCCATAACTCCAAAGATTTGAATACATTTTATACTTTCTGTGGAATTCAGAATTAAACCTGACTACTTACACATTATTCATTCCAAGGTGAAAATCCAGTTGCTTCTCTACTCCTTGGTGTGCAAGGGAAGGAGAGAGGTTTTGGCTGCTAGTAGATTTTAGTTATTGTTCGGCCTTCCACCTAGGCAGGAGAGGTGCAAGAATTCAGATTAATAAAGAATATGGAATGTTTTAGAGAAATGGTGCATTTCTATTTTTTATTGCAATGACTCTGTACTAAGTAAGAACTATAGCTATTTCTCTGATGACAAAGATGGACTTTCCGCTTGGTGTGGTGGTGCATGCCTGTAATCCCAGAGGCTCTGGAGTCTGAGACAGGGGAATTGTGAGTTCAAAGCCAGCCTCAGCAAGGGTAACCCACTGAGCAACTCTAAATAAAATACAAAATAGGGCTGGGGATGTGGCTCAGTGGTGGAGTATTCCTGAGTTCAATCCCCAGTACCACAAAAAAAAAAAGATGGACATTCTTTCCCAGGCATTTAAAATAGTAGATGCCACACCTGTATGCTGTTTAAGCATTTGAAATGGATAGTGAGAACAAAGGAATTGAATCCAGGCCTTAAACTAGAACCTTGAAAATTTCTCACATATCCTTTATTTTTTCATCAATAAACATGTTTTTTCCCCTTATGGTAGATGGTGCTTTAGGTTTTTGGGACATTTATATTCAAATCACTGGGTTTTATAAGTCTAATATCCTGAGAGTTGGTAAAGGAGGAGGAACTAATACTTAGAGCACCTCTGGTGTCCCAGTCCTGGAGCTGAGTCTTTTGTGTTACCTTGTTTAATCTCAGCTGAGATGTGAGATCTTAGCTGAGATCTTTTCTCGTTATCTTCTGATTACAAAACAATTTTTATTTTCCTAGTGTCATCTTTTCTCACCTTCCTGTAGGTACAGCAAGATATTGTATTAAGGACAAGGACATTTTCTCCTAACTCCTGTTGCCCTTTATTTTATTTATTTGTATATTTGTGTGTGTGTGTGTGTGTGTGTAGTTATATAGTTATGTGGGTATATACACACATATACATGCATAAATAATACACACACACACACACACACACACACACACGATACTTTTTTCTCCCCCTCAGTTAGATCTTTGTTTCTTAATCTCTCTGCAACCATTTATAACATTGTAGAGGGAAAGTGCCTTCTGTCATAGATTAGGAAGTACAGCTTTTTCTAACGAAATCTACATTTTTTTCCCCCACATTTCTCTTGTCTCATTGTCTCATACTTGATTTTGCTGTATGGTTTTTTTCCCTCTCTTTTCTAAGTTTTTGAGATACATGTTAACTTTCATATTTTAAATTCTTCTGAAAATGCATATGAACATTTTTTAATTTTATTTTTTGGTACTGGGGATTGAACCTAGAGGCACTTTGACACTGAGCTACATCCCCAGCCCTTTTAATTATTTTGACCATGTCTATGAAATTGCTCAGAGTGATCCTCCTGTCTGAACTTCCAGAATTGTGATCCTCTTGCCTGAGCTTACAGAATTGTTGGGATTATAGGCATCTGCCTCTGCACTTGGCATATATAGGCATTTTTCCATATTACCTTTTTTCTTTTATTCTTTGCTTTCTTCTGTTATTCCATTTGGCTGCCACTGTTTCAGTTGACAAGTATATATTGCACTTTCACTTGGCCTTGAGTTAGGGACTGGGAGCATGGGAGTAAATAAGGGAATCATCCTTCTATTCATTGTAGAGTTTTTATAAATCTCAGTCAAGTTGTCAGTTGAAGCACAAGAATGGGTGGAACGTGGAACAACAATTACTGATTTTTATTTTAGAAGAGACTGCCATATTTTACTATCTTTGGCTTCTGTTGAGACTTAACAAGGTTATAAAAGAACATTGTTTATATATCTCTCTGAAATTTAATCACAATATTCATATATTGAACATTTGGTATCATCAAAATAGTGCTAATGACCTGTGTATTTTTTTACCAGATTGGAAGCATCTGTTGGTTAATTTTAACAGGCTGTTGGAAAATGGATTGAAGTATACTAACAGGTTATTGGTGTTGGATTTGTCAACTAAAATTAATATTAATTACTTTGATTATTCACAAACTGTTAACTTAATAGGGATTAAAGGGCTTTCTGGAAGTATATGAATAGTCTAATTCAGTGAGACTGATTTAATATGAAAATCTGGTTCCACAATCGTTAGCTTTTAGAAGTAATCACATTTTATAACAGGTGCATCATATTTGCAGATTGGACCAATAAACTGTTTTATAAATAATTTCTTACCTGAATAGTTATGGCATATGGAAACAGTTAATAGATTATGCACTTAAAAACAAATCAAGCTCAGATTTCTGACATCGTAGTTCAGTGGGCAAAGCATTGGACTAGCAAGTGATAAACCACAGATTATCCCAATGACTTGGCTGTGTTCAAGATGTCATTTTGTATTTGAAACAAAATTTATTCGTTTTATTCACACAAGTATATAAAAAGTTCTAAGCTACCTCACCAAGCCTAAAATAAGATGAGCAGTACAATTTATAACTGAGAAATATGGTTTGGGGGAATGCATGGTAATAAAGGAAAAATGCCAAGTGAATGCCACGTATCTTCGTATCTTACACATCCTGAAGTTTTCTGAAAAGAACATTTGATGAATAGTAATTTGGAAAGATTGGAGAAGATGACAATGGGTAATTAAGCATTCTTTAGGAATGTATCACTGGGTTCTTTTCTGTGGCTAAATCTCAAAAGAACTGAAGATATAAGTAAATTATGAGATGTGTTTAGAGTGCCTTGTTCCACCATTAGAATATATCCCATTGATACCAGATGCAGTGTATTTCTGTGTTGCATTGCTGAAGAAATAGAAATTTATTCTTAAATCCTCATAGAATTAGAGTCTTAAGAGACTCAAGAAAGTGAGTTTATGTAGCCTGGAGCCTCAGTGGACCCTCAAATGCCTGGGTCTACAAAACATTTTGGTTACATGCTTAGTTGTATAGCATATTTATGCTGTATAGTGATAGAAATTTTATAGATTCATGAATATAGATACATTTTTTGGAAACTGCCGAGATGCTGACAAATGGGGAGATTTGGGTGTATGTGTCTTGGTCATATGTGTGAATAAAAACAGCCTTTTCTCTTTTTTTCTGCTTCTTTTCCTTTTTCCTTGCAACAAGGAATAGTAGTATTGTAGTGGATTTGAAGAGTTCCTTGTCTAGTTGTGGACTGGAGAGTGTTGCCTCATTTCCATAAAAATTCACCTTGTATTTTAATTCTGGTAGCAATTTTCAGAGGTGTACCTGTAGTTGTCAAGCCTCAACAAATTTAAAAATTGTTATCTTCCATTGTTACTGCACACCTTTTTCTTAGGACTTTTCTTCCCCATTGAACCAGGGCATCTCTTGTTAACTATGATTGCTTGAAGTATATGTTCCCCTGGTAGGCAGTTGTTCTTTGCCTCATCTGCCTCATCTCATGGTTTATCACTTAGGATCTCCACTTAAAATTGGTGTACGTTATTACTCACTTGAAAAAAATAAATGAAGCTCATTCTTCTGAATGTACTCCCCCCCCCCCCCCCAGCTACACACACACACACACACTGTTTGGAACAGATAGAGTCCCCTGGGGTTTGCAATGTAAGCTGATCCTGTACTTGGAGCATGGGAAGTAGGAGTGGGGGCACTGTAGGGCACTCACAAGTAGATGCAGTGGACTTTTAGCTGGGTTATATGCTATACAGGAATTTGATATTAAATAGTATAGCAAATCCTTTTGTAACAGAAACAAGAAACTTTCAGGATAAAGTAACTTTATAATGTATTTTATAAATTCAAGTTTATGAAATACATAAGTTAGCTTTTGAGGTGATTGAACATTCCTGTGTTTTAGTAAGCTGAGTCTTTGGCAGGAAAGTTTAAGGACTTTAAGTTAGCTTTTCTGATTTGTGCCCTGCTAGAAGGGAGCTGAATGTCAGGGGCCTGGGCTTGGCTGCTGCCTATTCAAATGTATGTGACTTTTCTTTTGATAATTCAAGAGACCAATACATTATTTATCATGAGATATTTCTTGCAGCTTAGAATAATAAGGCAGTTTCATCCTAGCCTAATCCTTTCATCTATGGTAGCCCAGGCTGTCCTTGAACTCCTAGGCTCCAGAGATCCTCTTGCCTCATACTCCTGAGTACTAGGACCGTGGGCATGTGACCCCTTTCCTGCTCTCACCTGTCCAGTTTTGGATCTTGCTTTAATAGTATACTATAATGCATTTGTTAATGGAAGTATAAATGAGATCGGGGCAGAACGTGAAACTCCTTCATTAGACAATAACACATGAACAGTAATGATAGCATATTTTTTAATAGTTAAACATTTACTTCATTTATATTGGGTTTTTTTTTTTTTGTTGTTCCCCAAAACAATTCTATGAAAGAACCAAGGCAAAGTTAGATACATTTGGTACAGAAGAAAAAGTTATGGTCAAGTGAAGTTCGGCTAAAAAGAGCAGCCAGTCTGAACGGAATGCAGATCTGAGTCAAAAGCCATTGCTCTTGCTGCTGTGGCACACTGCTTCTCTGATTAAAAGAAATCCTATTATGTTTTATTTAAAGTGTTCTTCTTTGATTTAAAATAATTTTCCTCTCATCTCCTGCCACCTTACCACTGCCCCACAGCAGTTCACCCTCATCCCACCATTTATATTAAAGGCTTTAAAAACTTGCCGTTTTTTATTAAGACCATCTTTCATCATTTGGTACCTCTATTCAGTTCTGTAAGTATTTGAGCTGTAAATACTAACACCATGCTGTGGAGTGTACATGAGAAGTGAGGGATTCTGTGGAGTCCACCGTGCAAGTGTGCAACCCTGGCTTTACAGCTGTAGTTTTTTCCTCTATAAAACGGGGGACATAATGCCCCTCTCATGGAGTTATTGTGAAGATTATATAATGAATATTGTAAAGCATCTTTTATAGTGCCTACCTCATTGTGTTGCTGAGGAAATGTTAAATTGTTTTGAGAATGCAGACCTCATTTTCACTTGAAGTGTTTTATTTATCATCTCTGAAGTTTACATGGTATAAAAATTAATTATATAACTCTTGGCCTTTGTTTTTTTAATTTAGGTTGAATTTATTTTTATACTGATTTATAAAAACCAAAATTGTATATACTTATGGGGTACCATGTGATGTTTTGATACATTTCCATTGTATAATGTTTAAATCAGGATAAATGTCTATCTGTTTTAATATTTGTGATTTCTTTACTAATAAAACATTAAAAATCCTTCTAGCTCTTTGGAAATATATTTTACATTGTTATCTATGGTCAGTCTATTGTGGAATACAATTTACTGCTCCTAACTGTAACTTAGTACCCACTGTTCAGCCTCTTGACATCTTGCCCTCTCACCCTCCTGCCCTCTCACCCTCCTCCTCCTCCTCAGCTTCTGGTAGTAAACATTCTACTTTTAAGAAAATCTTTGAAATAAACTTTTTTTAAGAGTGAGATCATTTTCTACCTGTCTTTCTGTGCCTAACTTCTTTCACTTAACATAATCATTTCCAGTTCCATCCATGTTGCCACGAATGCCAGGATTTCATTTTTTTCTGTGCTCTAGTGGCATTCCATTGTGTATATGTACCACACTTTTTATTGATCCATCAGCTGATGATCATTCAGGTTATTTCCTTTTCTTAGTTATTTGAATAATGCTGCAGTGAACATGGGAATGCAGATATGTCTTCCATATATGAATTTCATTTCTTCTGACTATATGCCTAGTGGGGAATGCTGAATCATATTATAATTTTTATTTTTGATTTTTTGAAGGCCCTCCATGCTGTTTTCTCTAATGGTATACCAATTTCTGTTCTTCCCAGCACTGTGCATGGGGTCACTTTTCTCCACATTCTTGCCAACACTTGTCATTTGTCTTTTTCATAATAGCCATTTGTACTAGTGTGAATTATACTGAATTGTGCTTTGTCTTATATCAGTCAGTGATGTGGAAGCATATTTTGGCCATTTGTATGTCTTCTTTTGAGAAATGTCTCTTCAGGCCTATTTCCCATTTTAAAATCAGATATGTAGTTATTTTATTTTTTGATATTGAGTTTTTGAAGTTTCTTTTATTCTAGATATTAACCCCCTTTCAGATGTATCATTTGTACATATTTTATCCCATTCTTTAGGTTGTTTCTTCACTCTGGTGGTTGTTTCCTTAGCTGTTGCAGAAGAGTTTTTTTCTTTGATGTAATCCCATTTGTCTATTTTTGTTTTTCTTTCCTGTTCTTTGAATCTTTCAGAAATGCCTTGCCTATTCCAGTGACCTGAAGTGTTTTCCTGTTTTATTCTAGTAATTTCTGAGTTTAATCCACTTAGAGTTGATTTTTTTAACTGGTGAGAGACAGGGATCTAATTTGATTCTTTTGAGTGTGAATACCCATTTTTTTTTTCTTTTAACACCATTTAATGGAGAAACTGTCCTTTCCCCCAGACCTTTCTTGGCATCTCAGTCAAAAATTCAGTTGACCACAGTTGTGGGGGTTTATGGCTCTCATTTTGTGCCATTGGTCTGTTTGTTTTTATGTCAATACCTAGTGAAACAATTTTTTTGACCTATGTTTAGCTATAACCCTCCTTCCATTTAAGCTTTCTAAAACACAAAACTACTGTGCTAACTGACCTTTTAAAAGAGGCACTTATGAAGCTTAATGTAACACTTGTCCATTCCATTAACTTTAGAAGGTAATAGTAGATTCTCCCGTATATCTTGTTCCTTTCATTTTTGGGTATCTTATTGAATGCTTTATTAAGTTTCTTAAGGCAGATATTTGTTAATCAGTAATACATATAAAGATGTATTAGCTCCCCACTTTATTTTCTTATACAATGATTTTTTTTTTCTTTCAGCTTATGAGTCATTGATGGATTTGGGGCCTAGTGATTTTTGTAGGTTTATGAGATTTAAATCTGTGGTTTTTTGCTTTGCTTGTCTTGGTGTGATTTAATTCTAGAACATTGAGCTGATAGCTTCAGAGTGATTTTTGAAAAGCTCATTGAGTCTCTTATAAAACCTTACTGGTACTTTTTAATAATTCATTATTATTTTGACAGTTATTTATAGTTTCAAAGATTAGTGAGGATGGTATGGATGGCTTAATGTAATTATGGAACTGGGATGCATTAAGGCATTAGGAACCTTTAGTCGGTAGGCAAATAGAAGTGCCAAGTAAAGCTTATAGGCTAAATTCTCCCCAGGGTTTGCAGGAAGGGTGATAACTGTTAATTTTCCTAGTTTCATAGAGTGCTGGCAGAAGGTTCAGAGCAGTGATAATTTTTCAGGAATAGATTGCTCTTTTTTACTTCCTCTAGCTGTGTCTTATAAGGTAAGAGAAATTAGTAGGATGAACTATATAAAATTGTTGCAGTTCTCTTTTTCACATATCAGAGACTTCATGTGTTTCTAAACAGATTAAGGAAATACATAAAGAAATGTCTTCAGTTAGTAGCTAAGTTGAGAATGAGTGTTAATATTTCTGCTACTTTTTTCTATTTCCCTACTACCTTGTCAAATAATTGAAAAGAAGGACAGAGCTCTTCAAAAAATAGAATTTATAGCTCCCAAAATTATCAGTAGAAGATGATCTTGGAATTTTACATGCAGCACTTCTGTACGTTAATCTTTTCTGGTGAATCCATGAGAAATTTGCCTGCAGGGAACCATTAAAACTCAGAAGTCATGTGGTTGGTGGTCCCAGAGTTTGTTAATTTGACATCTCAGTTACATTAGGACTCTGGGTTGGTTTCTTGTCCATTTTCTTAGCTTTCCATCCAGTTTTGACATAGTATGTCTGGCAGAGAAAGGGGGGATTGTGCTCACAAATGGGGCTTTGTGTTATTTTTCTAATATTTTTATAACAAACTATCATGGATTTAGTAGCTTTTAAAAAATCCATAGCTTCATCGACCCATTTTGTGGCTTTAAAGTCCAACATGATTCTCATGGCTACAGTCAAGGCATTAACATAGTTGTGTTCCTGTCTTGAGACTTTAGGGAAGAATCTACTTCCTTGCCTTTTTTATTTTTAGAGGCCACCTATATCCCTTAGCTGTGATCCCCATTCATCTTCAAAGAAGCTAGCAATGGTGATAGTAGGGGAAGTCCTCATGTTAAGTCTCCCTCACCTGGTTTCAGTGATGACATCTCTCTGCCCCTGTGACCTAGCTTTGGAAAGCTACTTTTAGTACCCAGGTGATTAAATTGGTCCACTTGGATAATCCAGGCTGCTCTCCCTATCACAGAGTCCTTACTGTTAGTTCCACGTGCAAAGTTCCTTTTTCCATATAAGATAATATATTGGCTTGTTCCAGGGATTGGCAGAGGAAGTAGAGGCTAATACAAGCTGTGGCATAAAATTGTAGTGTTTTACAGGTATTTGGCCCTGTTATTATCACTTAGTTAACATTGTATCATTTTCTTTTAGCCCTTGATTCCTTTTACAGAAATGCCATCTTAGACTCCTGGGGTACTGTGACTCAGCTTTTTAAAGTATTCTGTTCAATAAATTGTATAGAGGTTTGGTTAATTTTCAGTGACGTTAACATGTTTTTGTTACCATATTAAGTTGCCTTTCTGGATTTGTAGGGAAATTCCTTAGGTTATGTCTTTATAATTGCCAGGAAGCCCCCCCCCCCCCCACTTAATGTATTCTTAGTTGTTGATGGACCTTTATTTAATTTATTTATATGTGTTGCTGAAAATTGAACCCATTTCCTCACATATGTTAGGTAAGTGCTCTACCACGGAGACACAACCCCAGTCCCCCCCCCCTTTATTCTTATATTTATTTAATGTGCTATAGGTATCATAGGTGGCTGTATATTATTCAGTTTGTAATGTTTGGTACTATTTTCATGTATTTGTGTATGTGTGTATTTTACATTTTCCTTTTTAACTTAGAAATATCCTTTTTAAAACCTAGGATAAAGAGCCATTGGCATTTGTAACTTTTTTTGTGACTATTACTTGGTATATTTCTTTTAAGGATGAAAGAGAATCTAATGCTAGTTAGGAAAAAGAAATATTTTATATGTTATCACTTGTTGGACAATAACAGTTTCTATATTGCCTTTTAATCTAAATTTTCTTAAAGTTTAGTAATATTTTAAAATAGATATTGTTATCCTTGTTCTATGATGTTTCACAGCATGTTTTTATCTGAATAATATTTATGTTGTGATAGGGACATTGGGAACAGGGGACTCTTTTCCTGGTCCAAGCATTACTCAAATCTAATGAGCATTTACAAATGAATATAAATATATAATTTCATTACCACCTGCAAAATGTTATTATAATTGCATATTTAATTGGATAATTTAAAATACAGTACATAAAAGTTTATTTTAATTGAAAAAAATTTTGTTACTGAGGGAAAAAAATCACATTTATCAAAAGATCTAATGCAACCCCATTTCACACAAAATAAGCAATTTATTGCAATTTAGTTGTTGGCTCGTGGTCATTTGCCAGTCAACTCCTCTATCATATTGCCTTAGACTCGTTCTTCCTGAAGCAGTCTTCTTCTTCCTCCTTTAATCTTCTTTTCTTTTTCAATTAGAGAACTAATTATTTTTCGTGGTTTCACACGTCACAGTGGGACAATCTGGCTCTGTGCTCCTGTAGCATGAGATCCAACCCAGGAGAGTCGAAATAGTCAATGGTATAATTGTGTTTGCTTTTAAATGAGTGGCATTAGTCTTCAGAACTTTCCTGTTTTTCTATTTTAAATTTATGCTTTTTCTGAATGACAGTTTTTTACTTTCCCACATTTTATTTTACTGCATCTTGAATCTAATGTATCAGTATAAAAATAAATATGAACTTTCACAATTGAAAGTATTTGTATTTCCAATTATTTGTATTTCCCTTTTCTGCTTTAATATTTTCAGTACCAATAGCAACGAAAGCTGTACTTTGTTGTTGCTTTAGCCTTGAAACAATACTTTTTAAAAAAATATTTTTAGTTATAGATGGACATAATACTTTCGTTTTTATGTGGTACTGAAGATGGAACCCAGTGCCTCACACATGCGAGGCAGTTGCTCCACCACTGAGCTCTAGCCCCATCCTAAAACACTACTTTTATAATAGAATGTACCCTATGTTTATGTTTATGTATGTGCATATGTATACATACAAATACACATGTACATAAGCATATAAATATGTAAAAATATGTATATATGAAAGAGTACAGTTGAGTCGGCATTGACTATTTTACTCAGTAAGATAACTGAGTGCAGAAAAGGCAGAGAGCCAACTGACCTAATCATTCTCTGCCCACTTGTGAATCTCTCAAGTCTTTTTTTTTTTTTTTTTAATCAAGAAAGTTGTTTTTGTGAATGTATTCCATTTTCTTTTCCCCCCTGGTACCAGGGATTGAACCCAGGGGCACATTATCCTAAGTCACATCTCCACATCTCTACATCTCCCTTTTTATGTTTTTATGTTTTAGTAAGACATGGTCTTGGTAAGTTGCTTATGGCCTTGCCAGGTGGCTGAGGCTGGCTTTGAACTTGAGATTCCCCTTACCTCAGCCTCCTGAATTGCTGGGCTTAGAGGTCTGCACCACTGTGCCCAGCTTGTGAATGTATTCTTTATAAAGAAATTGAACCTGCAACTCCAAAAAACCAAAATTTGTCATTATTCCTGGTTGTAATAGGGTTTTAAGAAGGCCAGAGGAACTGTTGGAAGCAAATGGTGGAAGAGTAAGGATCTGACTTAAAAATAAAGGGGAAAATGAGTGCTTGCTAAGCCCTGGGATTTCTCTGGTCTTTGCAATGTATGATTTATGCCTTTGCCCATTTCATTGTGAATAGGCTAAGACTCAAAGAAGTCTGGCTTTCAAGGTCACATCATTAGAAAGGAGTTCAAAGTCAAGAATTTACTTCTATTTGATTTCATAAATTGTGTTCATTTCCTCTTTCCCCTGTTGGGACAGTGGAGGAAAAGAGAGAGGGAAAGGAATGGTGGCCATTATCTATTGGTAAGGAAATAACCCCAGTATCAGGTGTCCTCACTACATGTGCAGAACAGTTACATCTCCTGTTTTGTCTTATTTTGGTTCTTTATACTTTTGAAAGCTGTGGTAGCTGTTTCATTTATTACCTACCTCCTTCAAACCTTTCTAAAAAAGTTGTTTCCAAATTCTTTCCCATTCTCATATTCCTTCTCATTTTAAGACAGTAATCCAAGTGATCTTCCGATGTGCCAGGCTTATAAGTCTTATATTTGTAATATCCTATGCATGCATACTTACTAAAGGATTTAAAAGGAAGAACTTCAGTCTGGCATTCATATCTATCTGCAGTCAAGTCCAACTTGCATTTCTGGCTGTGTTCTTGCTGTATACTACCTGTATATCCGTAGCATTGGTCTCTGTTAGCCATGCTTTTCAGAGCTCCTGCCTTGTGCCTTCATCACATAGTCTTGATTGTTTTAACTTTCAGACCCTACTCATTTTTTATCTCCTAGGAAAATTTGCACTGGGAATGGCTGACTTGACACTATGACCTTCAGTGGGTTAGGCATTGGAGAGACTGCTTTGCGACCAGCTCTAGCTTGCACTTTCCATGTTAATTGTCTTTTCTACTTTCACATGGTTCAGCTTTGTGCCCAGAAAATGCTGAAACTTTTCTTTCTCCTGCTCCTTGGCATCTAATTTTATTTCATACCACCTTTCCCTCAGTTCCTTGACTTCAGCCACTCTGCTCAGCCTCTGTAACATACGTCATGTATGCCAAGTATACTCCTGCCTTGACCTTCTTCCTGCCTGTAATATTCATTTCATGTTCCACATATCTGCCCGAACAACTGCTTACCTCCAACTTTTCACTCAGATGTTGCCTTCTCAGTGAGGCTCCTACAGGAAACTTCAATTTAGTACTGGCACATTTTTCCATGCATTTCTCCTTTGTTCTAATTCCTTATAACCTGCTTCCTGCCCATATCACTTGTCACCTTCTAACATATTGTTCACTATTTATTTCCTAATGTATGCTTGTATTTTTCTTTTTCTATCCCTATTGGAATTTAAACTGAGGAAAAGAATTTTCATTTACCAACATATCCCAAGCCCCAAGAATGCCTGACACACACAATGGCACAAAATTAATATTTGCTGAATATGAATGCTTTTTCATTTCTTTAAAATAGAAAAGTAGTAATTGCAACCTCCTCAAGCAAATTATCTTTTTTCATTTTAAAGCAATGGGAATTTTGGAAAGAAAGTGGAAATATTTAAATGATCTAAATTCCAATTAACTCTACCACTGATGATTTTCATTCTGGGTGAATAACAGTCTCTTTTGTAAATTAGGATAAAAATCAGAATATAATAAAGGCAGTTTAGTTTGGGATAGGGTGGGGACTTAGATTCACCTTTTTCCCCCCTGTTTTAGTAGCAGGTATCTATGTAAGGAGGAAGAAATTTTTAGTAACCGTTTTGAGGCAGGCAGGACATTAGGTATTGAGCCCAGGGGCACTTCTCCACTGAACTTAATCCCTAGTCCATTTTATTTTTCATTTTGATACAGGGTGTCACTATGTTGGTGAGGCTGCCTTGAACTTGTGATTCCCGTGCCTTAGCCTCCTGAGTCACTGGATTTTCAGGTGTGCACTACTGTGCCTGGCTTAAATTCAGTTTTTATTGGGTAGAATTTGACTTGGTGGCTGCAAAACAGGAGGGACTATTAGCAAACATATTGCAATACATTTCTACATTTCTGTAGTTACCCCCCACCCCGAAAGTTGCTCCTTACTTGGGCATTGACTTTTTAAAAATTGAGGTGAAATTTGTATCAAACAACACTAACCATTTTAATGTGAATAATTCATTGGCATTTAGTACATTCACCATGTTGTGCAATCATGATCTCTGATCAGCTCCAAAACATTTCCAGCAGGCCAAAAGTAAAACCCTGTGCTCTTTATGCAATTTTCTTTCTACTGAACCTACCCCCCAGCCCCTGGGAGTCCCCAGTCTGTTTTCTGTTTTTATGGTTTTACCTCTTCTGAATGTTTTGCATGAATGAAAACACAAATGTGTACCTTTTGTGTCTGGTTTCTTTCACTTAGTATAATTTTTTCGAGAAAAATATTGTAGCATCTGTCAGGACTATATTCCTTTTACTGTCTGAATAATATTCCATTGTTTATATATACTGTGATCTGTTTATCCATTTCATCCATTGATAGGTTCTTGGGCTGTCTCCACCCTTTGGCTAATGTGTATAGTACTTTTGAGAGTATGTGTGTACATGCATTTTGAGCAAACCTGTTTTCATTTCCTTTGGGTATATACTTAGGAGTAGAATTGTTGTGTCATATGCTCATTTTATGTTTTCATTTTAAGTTGCCAAACTGTTTTCCACAGTGACTGAGTCTTTTACATTCCCCTCAGCAATGTGTAATGGTTGTAATTTCCCTGCATTGTCACCAGCATTTGTTATATTCTGTCGTTTTGGATATGTGTTGATTTTAAACTTAAAGAAAAACCTTGAAGGTTTTGTTGGTAAGTTTCCTTTTATAAAGATTTGACTGTCCATAACAAAGAAAATCAAGCATATTAAGTATATTATGTTCCTTTAGGAGCTAATAAAAGATTGAAGTGAGTAGGGAAACCTCAGGATATAAATGACAATTTTAAAAAGTTGGGGTGAATGGTAGTATAGGAGTCACAAGTATAATTGAAAGACTTGCAATTTTACATGAAACATAGATGTGTTAAGAATTACTCTGTATTATACAGAATTATATATGTGTTAATAGTGAAGTACATATAAGGTATGCATTTAATTAGAATTATATGAGTTCAATTAAACTCTTGCTGATTCATTTTAAAATAATTGTCATAAAAATTTAGAAAATGACTTAAAGAATTATACATTCTATGTAAACCCCACTTCTCTACTCAATTCATTGTAGAATTTGGACACATTTTCTTTTATCTTTTCAAAATTCATGTTTTATTAACAGTATATGACAATACATATGCAAGCTACTTTTGATACGACATTTCATGTTGTTAAATTAGTTTTATGATATCTGTCTTCACTGCCTGTATAGTACTACATTTAATGATTATATTCCTGCTCTTAGGCCTGTTAAAATTGGTTGGTTTCTGTTGGAGTAATCAGAACAGACTTCCTGAAAGAAGTACATTCACTTGCTGTCCCCATACACGCTTCCTTAAGTGTCATGGCTTCTTTTTGGAAATGAGTTCTCTGACTTCCCAGATCAGAATAGGTCTTGTAGTTCCATTCCACAGTGCCTTTTGTCACTCACAGCACTGGTTTGTGATTCTAATCAAGTCCTTCTTCCTGTGAGTGTTTATTAATGCTCTCCTTTCCTGCCAGGCTGTAAACTCTCCATGGGCAAGGGTTAAATTTGTCTTTGTCCTCCATTCTGTTCCCTTCATCAGAACTGTATGTGCTTAATGAGCATGTCAGAGGACCAGAGAGGGAACAAACAGAGGGAAACCACTGTGAACACTGAGGTGCTGCTGGGACTTTGGGAAAATTTTTGGATTTGGGAGCTAAAGAACATGGATGGGGTTTCTTCATTTTGCAGGGGGATGGAGAGAAAAATGGGGCAGTGTTGCTGGAAGATGAATATGGAAACTCTGTTCATATTAGGAAGTTCTTTATTTGCAAAATTTAGATATTTAAATTTTCTTCTCTCATATATAAATTGAATGCATTTAATATTTTAAGTTATATTCTGTCACAAATTTTGAAACATTTTTAATAAAACATCTATGTTTTAGCATGATACTCCATTATTTGGCAGCTCCTTGTTGGGAGAAGTGAAGTTCAGAGGCAGGAATACCAATGAAGAGATTGCTTTAATTGCCCAGGGAATTGTTTATGAAGTGTCCTGAGTGTAAGTTAGTTACAGTGGGAGTACAGTACAGAGATATTTGTATAAACAAGTAGGTGTAGATAAGCATAAGCTGATAGATTTTGGAAAGAAAATAGCTTAGAAAGACTTAGGTTTATAGAGGGAATTAGGCTGGTGTCTGTAGATTTGGGGTGAAGATAAATGGATTTTATTTTTCTCCTGTTGACTTGAGATACTGTTACAGATTTGCACTATAGGTTATATCATAGGTTCAGAGTTTTTCTACACAAAGTCAAATAGTAAATATTTAATCTTTGTGGGCCATATGGTATCTGTCTCAGCTGTTTATCCATGCTGTTGTGTGAAAGCAGCTACAGATTCTATGTAAACCAATGGCTGTGACTGTGTTCCTATAATAATCTATGTATAAAAACAGATGGCAGATGCCACTTGGCCCACCGTGGTTTTGTTTTCCAACCCTGGATTATATTGCTGAGCTTTTATTTCACATTATATTATTACATGATAGTGGATCCTGTTGTGCATTATGCAGTTTCCTTCAATGATGGTCACTAATCTAAAGTAAGAACTATAAAAAAGGACTGTTGTATTTAGGCTTTGTGATCCAGTTTCTAGAATTTTGTGACTAAGAATTATTAAATAAAATGTGTGGGAGAACATTGTTTTGAAATGAGCTTCTGCATTGGACCACAACAAATCAGACCAGAATGGAGCAACTCATGCTGGGTGCCACATAATCATACTGGACTTTGAAATGGTCCTTTGAAAAAAACAAAACAAAACACACCAGAGATTCCCAGCAGCCAGTCAGAAGGGACCCAGTTACTAAGATGGCATAATAAGGAAGTTTTCTATTTTCTTATAAAAATACATAACTTTGAAATAGCAGTTCACTTTGAGGTCCTTATTGCTGCTTTCTTCACCCCTTTCTACCTATAAAGTCAAAACCCTCTGTTCAGCTCTTTGGATCACCTTTTCTAGATTTTTTCATGAGATGCTACCAGATTCATGAATTTTTATAAAGGCCAATCAGATCTTTAAATTTGTTAAAATTTTGCTGCTTTTAAAAATCAGCATTCATAGGCATTCATGAATGCCTGTATAGAGAGAGGTATAGTGAGACCTACAATAAGAACTTAGATTAGAAAATCTAAGTTGAGTAGTGGGAACAATAAAGGTAGTAGCTTGTCAAAGGGAAACTGGGTAGAAGTCCAGTGACTAGAGATTTTATGAGCATTAAGAATAGATTTCATCATCATTCATTATGTATCATCATTCATTTATCAGTGAGACCATCTGACCTTTGGATTTTTGGGATTGGCTGATCTCACTTAGCGTAACAGTGATGATGCATAATGGGGGGGGAAGGGTGGCAAGAATGGAGGAAGGATAGATAGCATAGGGGGAAGGGAGGGGTGGGGGCAGGGTGGGGGGTAAAATTAATAACAGAATGTATGACAGATACCATTGCCCTGTGTACATGCATGAATGCACAGATGGTGTGACTCTACTTTGTGTACAACCAGTGAAACAATAGCTGTACTCCATTTGTGTTCAATGAATCAATAAGTGAATAAAAGAATAAAAAAAAAAAGTAGATGGGTGAATGTATTGCAAAAAAAAAAAAAAAAGAATAGATTTCATGGACATGCATGGAAAAATGTGGAATTGTAAGTTTCACATCTTGTAATAAAGATTTTTTAGGATTAGATCTTAATTCTACAAAGAACTGTACAGCAAAGTTTTGGAAAAAATAATGGAAATATAAATAATGTAGGAATTATCAATGAAGCCAGGTGAAAAGCATCAGTTTTGGAATCAGACTCCCTGGTTAGAATCTTGTCTCTGATTTTTTGACGTGCATTCTATATTTAGTCTCTTTCAGATTAGCTTTAATTTTTTCATTTGAAAAAGATGTTTAATAGCTATTTATAGGATAATTAAGAGACAGTGTAGTGAGTGTCTAACATGTACCCAATTCACAGTGCTTCATGAACTAGTATTTTCATTACATTAATTTTATTATATTTATATTACAATATGGCAGATCAGTAGAGAAGCTTTCATAGTTGCCATGAATGGAACTTAAACTGGCTATTCTGTTTCCTTCTATATCTAGGATTTCTCTTTATTGCTGTCTTTCCAATTTTTTTCTGTGTATTTTTATGAATTGACATTTTCAGCATAGTATTTTGCTTTTTAAAATAATTTTATGAGATGTAATACTAATTAGTTGTTTAGAAAAGTACGAAATTCTCCTGGTTTTGTTGATAATCTTTCAATTACATCAGAATCTTAGTTTGTGTCTGACTATACTGCATCAAAAGTATCACTGCTGTTCGTGAAATAGTACAGTAGCCAGGGTCAGTGGTTATCACTGGTTTATTTCAGAATAGTAAAGTGTTCAGAGAATCAAATGATGGGCCATACAGAGTTAAAATTTGAGGAGATTGCTGTTTGTGCTGATGACATTTCCTTAACTTCTTTTGAAAACTATTGAACATGAGCATATGACTCTTTATACTAATTGTAATGCATTACTGTACCCCATAATCTATGAGAGTGTTCACCTCTGCACTCTGCCTGTCCAGCTGTTGTCTTGAACAATTATCAGCGAGTTATTATTCTGGTTTGAGCTGTGTCATGCTGGAAAGTGGGATGAAAAAAATGTTAATGAGCATGCATGAATGTTGGTTGATGAAGGTTAAGTGGTTGCAGATATGCTCTCTGCATTCTTTCCTGTGCATGTTCAGACTGAGGCAATGGGCTCTGATGAGGGATTACAAACAAATGGTGCTGATTGACAGTTCTTGATTGAACATTAAAATGGTATCTAAAGGCAAATTCTGTGCTTCAGCTGAATAATAGACACAGTATTGTTGACCTCTGGGTACAGCCCAACACTTCAGCATTGGTTTTATTTTGCACTTTTAATTTTGTTCCTCTTTAGCAAATTTTCAAATTTCCTCATTTTTGTATTACACGTTACTTTAGATTTGCACCTGACAATGTGGCATAGTTTAACACACACACAAAAGGAACCATTAACAGGTATGTACTTAGGTTTTTGGAATAATTTTGCAGTTTTAAGTATAATCAGATAAAAACATTGCACACAATAGCTGTCCATGTAGATGAGCATGGACAAGTACTTACTAGAAATGTGTTGCTCCTCTTCATGTGTTTGCTTGTATTTGAAATAATGATCCTAGTGCTTTCTTTAGCATTTATTGCTAATACATAGGCTAATTAAAAATAGCTGTATATGTACTTTAGGAATTTTTGGAACTGATGAATGTAAAAAAATTATTTAACATGCTTTCTATTGAACATGGACTTCAAATGCTATTTTTTTTTTTAACAAGTAACAGTGCAAGGAACAATATTAAGTTGTATTGATGAAGCTTTTTTCTCATCATTTCCCCCCCACACCAAATTATGAATTGGTGTGCAAAATGGAATTTGTGCTTCATAAACTATAAAATGCCTTGTCAATATTTGTTTTTAGCTAACCCCTTTCAGTTAAAGGACAGCACATAAGGAGTGCTTATGTGCTTCGTATCTTGTAATAGAAGTACAAAAGGACTTTGTTAAATAATCATAGAATTGTAAAGTTTCTAGGATCTGCAGCTATTGTTTTATTTAATAGATCAAAAATTTGAGAGCTCTACATGAAGAGACTTAAATCCTCTGCCAGTTGACATTATTTGTTGATCATTGAAAAATATTTTCTTGTTTATGTGCTGTACAGAAAGAGTCCTGTAACTCATTGCCTACTTAACATATTTGAGTCAGTGTCATTATTCATTTTTTTCATATAAACCTATTTTTCATTTGTGCAGCTTTTTATATTTTGTTGGTTTTAAATTTTTGTCTGATAAAATTCATAATTATTATAGAAAATGCTCATAAGTTATATTTTCATTCTGAAGGACACAGAACAGAAACACTCACCTATGTCTGATCCTCATTTTTGATTTACTTTGCTTTTTGTGGTGCTAGGAATGGAACCCAGGGCACATGCTAGGCAACCTCTACCCCTGTACCACATTACCACCCTCTCCTGTACCTCCTGACACTTCTCGAGTCTATACTCCTCTGCTGAAAAGGGCCTAGCTTAGTGACTTTGTGCTTAAGGACTGGTTTTCCTCAGAGCTCTGTAATCCCTTTTGTGTTAAGTGTTTAAGTCTTGGTGCTACTGTGGCTTTTTTTCAGTCAGCAACTGAAATTGGATATACAAATCATACCCTCAAGGCTCGCTGCTGCTCAGTCTTGAACCCAGGATTGCCTTTTTCTGCTGTCAGCAATCCGAGCTCAGGTTTTTGTTACTGACGCAATCATGGCAAATCATTCAGCCTGCCGACAAGCTAGTCAGCCAATCAAGAATGATGTTGGGTGTCTCTCCTATGAAAGGACCTTCCTACCTTCTAGGACTCCATGCTAAGACAGACACATATGCCTCTTTTCTTCATGTTGCATTCAATCTAATAGAGAAGGTAGGTGGTAAATAGGCAAAGAAAACTGACCATAGTTTTTGAATTTTTTTTGTAATTAATGAATAAGGTGTGGGGGTGGGTGCCAGTTTGGAGAGGGTTGCACTGAATGTCTCTGAAGTCATGATGTTTAAATGCAGACTCAAAGGAAAAGTAGGAATTAGCCAACCAAGGAATTGAAGGATAAGAGCTCTGCGTAGAGGAAATAACTTGTACGTGGATCCTCAGTTGAAAGAATCTTAAGATTCATCAGCATTTCAATATGGCTGGAACCTATTATATGAAGGAGTCAATTTCAAGAGATGAGGTTCAAAGGCCTGGCTTGTTTGCCAAAGCTTCCAAGGAACATTTGAGTTGCTTTAAATGATGGATATGTGATTTTTGAAAACAGGGAGAAGGGAGAAGACCCATCCAGTGATGGGAATTGCATGGGCAGAGGAAGCTTTGTCACACTGCTGAAAGGCCTACTGGCTTAGGGCACAGGAACATAGATGATGATGATAATGTTGCTGACCCTGCATGATGGAATATGGTGTTAAAGCCTAGTTAGTGGCCAGTTATGAGTCTGGAAAGATTGATTGCCAAAGGAGAAGTTCTTTCCGGAGACTTTCCCCTCTTTCCTCTTCATAGGCAGGTAAAAAGATCTATAGCTGTTTTCTAACACACAGCTAAGCTTATTTGAAACCAGTGTTAACACGGGAGGTTTTTTATTTTTTTTTTAAATTCTAACTCTGTGTTGGTAAGTATATATATTTAAATAAAACTGTTAGAAATCCCACTGCCCATGAGTCATTGGTGGCAGTAGGAGTCAAGTTCATCAATCAATTTTTTTCTCTAAATTACATCATTAGAATTCTACTTCCCTATGAGGACTGGTTTGTCTTTCATCCTACAGATGCAGGAGGAGTGTGTGTGGGATGGTAATTTTTCTTTTTTTAACAAAACTTTCAATTCTTCATTTGCCTTGTACCGAATCTGACTAGAAATTCCTTAACTTCTTGCCTAAAATTTTTAATTAATGTATTTTGTACTCAACTTTTTTCTACATCTACATGACTTTTTAGAATTGTATTTTACTTCTTTGTATGTATGGATGTATACAAATGCAAATGTTTGTTTATAATTAGAGTGTGACTTCATAAAGAAGAGAGAAAAGAAATACATTCTAATCTTATCTCCTATTCATCTTTAAAAGGCCACATGTAATACCACTTACTCCATGAAGATTTTTCTGATTCATATAGTGAGATGTTATTTTTTGCTGCTTTGAACCTCCAGAGTTCTCCATTGATCTTTTTCCTTGATTGGCCTCAAAGAATTGAGGCAAAATAAATCCTTTGAAAAATTTACTAACCTTTTCATAAACTCTTTTACTGGACTTCTGATAGCATAAATATCAAAAGATGCTTGACCTCTGTAATACTTTTCCTTTTATTTAAATGATGGTATTATGGTATAATTTTTTCTCTTTCTACCTCATTGTTCCAATTTCAGTTGAAGTTTTTAAAGAACACGCCACATGTTTTAATTTTCTATATCCATCTTTGGAGACCCTAGTAGTCTTATGACTAAGTGAGTAAATAAAGGAAAGACCTTAAGATTTTCTGCAAGGTGGGAAGGGAGCCCTTGGGGGAGCTCCACATAAGAACTCTTACAGTTCCAGTTGCTGTTTTTCTAGCAAGGTTTCTTGCATTGGTGGTCTCCTTCAGGAAATGGGTGGAGTGTGATCCAGTGAGAGTGGCCTAGAATTAGGCAACAGATTTCTAGTCTTGAATTTCCACTTGGTAGCTATGTTACTTTAGAGGTCCATTCTCCAACTCTCTTTTATAAAACTAAAAGTTCCTTCTCATTGAACATTCCAGGAATCTTTGTCTTTTTTTTTTTTTTTTTTTTTCAGTGCTGGGGATTGAACCCAGGGCCTTGGTGCTTGTAAGGCAAAAACTCTACCAACTGAGCTATATCCCCAGCAGGTTCAGGAATCTTTGAAATGGCTTATCTTCATGATGATTAAGAGATAAATTACCAAAGTAAAACTTTTTTGGGGGGCTGGAGGTAACCAGGGATTGAATACAGGATGCTTAGCCATGGAGCCACATCCCCAGCCCTTTTTCCTTTTCTTTTTTTATTTTGAGACATGGTCTTGCTAAGTTGTGGATGCTGGCTTTGAACCTGTGATTTTCCTGCCTCAGCCTCCTGAGCAGGTGGGATTACAGGTGTGTGCCCCCTTGCCTTGTCAAAGTAAAACTTTTGGCAAACTCAAAAAGCCCATTGTATTCAGATTTGGTATAGGAGGAACTGTGGAAATGATGGTAAACTGATCATATTTCTTTTCTCCTAAGAGAATGAGATTTATTACTTAGTTTTGATTAAAAGTAGATACAGCAAATGCTTTCATGTTTGGGGAAATGTTCATATAAGAATGTTTCCTGTAATAGGTTTGATAGCAAAGGTTTAGAAACAATAAATACTCATCAGTAAGTAAAATAACCACATTTTGGTGTTATAGCTAAATTATGTTGTAATATACAATGAAGCTGTTAAACAATGTTGTTGATCTGTATATATATGAACACAGACAAATATCCAGGACTTATTGCTTTGTGAACTATGCAAAATACAAAATAAGGAATATGGTACTAGCTTATTTGTTTATGAAGGAAAGAAGCTAAACTATTTATATACACATGTATATCTTTTTTGTGTCTATGTACACCTCTTCTCTCCATCACATTTATCTGTGTAGCCTTTTAGAAGGTTCCTAGTACCTATTGGTTTTCTGTGGAGAATATTTTTGTAGTATGTGTGCAACTTTTACCTTTTTTATGCCTGTGTATATTGGTAGAATAATTTTCCAATGAATTTTTTAAAATTAATTTACTTTTCTAAGAGAACAAGTCCAGAATAGTTGGGCAGTTTGTTGGAATGAAATGTTTTTCCTTTTTCTTTCCTTAAATCCATATTTATATAGTATTGTTTGACCAGAAATTTAAAAGGTGACTTTGAATCTCAAAAACAATAACAAGATATGTGGTCATTTGTTGTATTTCTTTTTTTTTTTCGGTACCAAGTATTGAACCCAGGAGTGCTAACCACGGAACCACATCCCCAGCCTTTTTTATTTTTTGAGACAGGGTCTCCCTAGGTTGCTGAGGTTATTTTTAAGCATTCAATGGCTTAGAAATGTCCTTAACTTTCCAAAGTGAAAGAAATTTTTATCAAGTGTATCATATATACAGGGTTCCATTAATTCCATAGACTATTCAGAAAGCAATATATTTGATAGTTAATTATTCCAAATGGTATCTGTGATCAAAAGGGACACCCAATTATAATGAAGGAAATCTGTGTAATAACTATTGTGAAAAATGTTTACTCAAGTGTGAGGATGGAAGTAATTGATGAAGTGAAAAGTGACCTGTCTTCCTCAGGCTTAGAAAGACCTGTGAAAAGCTGAGAAATCATTATGAGTACTCCAGTAACTAAGTACAGAGGGCTAAGTATGGGGCTGAGATTTTAAACTTGATATTTGAGCTGACGTATTATATAGTTCAATGCCAATCATGTTTTGTTTGCTAAATCCCCTTTGGGCCTTTACATGTACATATTTGGAAGAAATGGTTTTCCTTAACAGTGCATCTCACCATCTTACTACTTGAATTTGAAATATAATATTTGCCTATAATATAGTACAGACTTTTTCATCTGTAATAGAGTTGCAGGGGAATTTATATCTAATGTGAATTTCTCAGTCATTTGAAAAATCTGTGATGTAGCACATATTCCTGAAAATATGTCCACTGACCCTTTTAGCACTTGGATGTCGCCCTGTTACTTCTTAGAAATTCAGACACTCTCTCAGGAGGACTTGCTGTCTAAATGTGCCATGCACCATTCCTTTACTCCAGAGCTTGCCTGTATTGTTAATGAGACATTCAGTCTTTGCATTGAGGTCCAGACAGGAAATTGGGTGCAAATACTCTGCCTCTGGACTTTCCAGTCCCACTTTGTTCTGTCATTCCCCAGATATTCCTCCTCCAGCCCATTTTTATCTAGGGGAGTAGGAAGGGAGCACACTATGTGGAGTGGCATCTAAACCCTGATCCTGTCTCTGTGGTCCCTTGCAAGTTCTCCCTTGGCCCAGGAGGGACTTTGTGTCTTTCTGGTCTTGGAGATGCTTTTTTCCTATATTCTGCATCCTTTGTAGCCACTGCTAGGAAAATTTTGTGAGAGCATTAATATTTTTCCCCTGTTAAGTACACAGCTCTTGCAATTGAACCACATGCCTTTCAAAACTATTGTCTCACTATAGATATTAAGAAAAATCCAATTTTCTATTTGGCGCTGAGGAATGATCTCTTATTCTAAGATATATCTGTCTTCCCCAGAGGAAATGAATGCCCTTGGTCCTGAAATGACAAGGCTGTGGGAAAATGTTCAGGGGAAAAAATACAACAATTTCTTTCCAGTTATCATCTCCAATTATTATCTGAC
This sequence comes from Glaucomys volans, assembly GCA_020662805.1. Lineage (NCBI taxonomy): Eukaryota > Metazoa > Chordata > Mammalia > Rodentia > Sciuridae > Glaucomys > Glaucomys volans. The sequence goes on along the minus strand of JAJEJO010005679.1, from coordinate 37,132 downwards.
TCTACGTTCTCTGAGAGTAGAATGAATCTTAGTCACTTTGCCCTTAATTCCATTCAGTTCTTTGTCATCACATTTGCAGTGTCTGTTAATGGGCTGGGTAGGCTCTGAGTGGAGGAAGCACGTGAATGGTAGTTGAGTATCCTCATATCCGTTTGTCAGACTCATCGGCTCTCTGTACTTAAATTTTCTTAGTATAGAATCAGATTTTTTTTATTAGATGATGAATTTCCATTATTCATTTTAATTGGGGAGAAATGATTTGAAGCTTTCAGGAATTCAAGTGATCACATGAAATATAGATTTGTTATTTCCAGCATGAAATAAAATAGTCCTAAGAACTTTAATATGACATGTTAAAACATTTTAAAGATTAAAAATTTTGACATGTCAGAGGGTTACAATTAGGTGTTCCTTGATGTCAAAGGTATTGTTCTGTTTAGTATATCATTTCCTGTTCTGTGTTATCTTGTTGGTTTTTGTCTTTTCAACAGTACCTTTTGCCATCTGAAATTTTCATGATAGTTTGAAACTTGAGATTTTAATTAGGTAAGGGAGTTTACAGTGGGGATATTTCAGTTCTTGTAAAAATCTTTCTCTGTGAAGATGTTTCATTAGTCAACTTTTCATCTCTTGACCAAAATGCTTGACAAGAACAGGTTAGTGGGGCATAAGTTTATTTTGGCTCATAGTTTCAGAGGTTTCAGTTCATGGTCAGTGACTCTTCTGCTCTGCATCTTAGAAAAGGTAGAACATCATGGTGGAGGAAAGCTGCTTACCTCATGGCTGCTGAGAAGTAGAGTGTGAGGTGGCAGGGATAAAATATAAACCCCACAGTATACCCTCAGTGACCTACTTCTTCCAGCTTTCTACCTACAGTTACCACCCAGTACAGTAGACCTTTCAAAGTTTTCATCCATCAAATATATTAATCCACTGATTAGGCGACAGCTCTTGTGTGTAGTGCTCCTCTGCCCAAGTGTCACTGTGCCCAACATAATCATGAAGTACTTGAATTTAATGTGAGATTTTCCAATATTTAAGCCACCACATTCCCATTAATGACTGGTTTCCTTTCTTCCCATTTCACATAGGATTTCTGAATCCTGCCTTGGTTTAACTCTCCATTTTTCCCTGTGGCATTCCTTGGTGAGATATTCAAAATAGGGATCCACACAGAGGAAGATCAAGGACCATTTTATTGTTAATTTAGCTTTGTCCAATTATGTCAAATAGATTGCTCTTGTCTGTGGCCCTAAGGCCAAGCCCAGTTTAAATTTCTTTTCCAGAATCTAATTCTGTACTTCATCCATGTGCCAGCTGTATATGTTGTGTTGAAGAGTGTCTCTCTCAGTGTGGGGAAACTGCCAGTCTTAAAAAACAAAAAACAAAAACAAAATAACCTGCATTAAGTCTTTAGAAAGAAAGGAGCAATGGTGAGAGGACTGCATTCCTGTGCCTGACCTTTTAGAGGGGAGAGATATAAAGGGAGTGCAATTTGGGAAATAACTTTTGCTTTTATAGAAAGACCAGTCGATATGGGCTACCATGTTCCTGGAAATCTGAGAGCTGGGCATTTAAGAAAATGGAATGTGATTTGGTTTTGGAAACACTGAATTGTCTAAGAATTAAATTTTTGTGTGCAATTTGGAGAGGTAATCCACAGTGAAGGGTTGAAGAGGAAGGGTTCTACTGTGGCAGTATTCTCTCAGCCATGATGTTCAGTCAAACCAATGTGTATGTGTGAAGTATTGTGCAGTGAATGAGCACCATCTCTGCCCTTGGCCAGCTCTTGGGACAGACTGTGTATTTTAAAGGATCTCACTTTAATGGTCACTTAGATTTTTGTCTCCTCACTAAGGAAAGCAAAATACTGATTGTCCTCATTCCTACATATATTTACAAATCGAGAGATCAAAGTAACCTTGTTAATAATCTAAAATCAAGCTTTATAAAGATAAATAATTTTTCTGTTTTTTAAAATCGCGGTTAAATATCCATAGTATTTTACCATTGTAAAACTGTACCATTTTTAAGTTCATAATAGTAGTTTTATGCCATTAAGTACATTCCCATTATTGTATAATGATCACCACCAACCATTTCTCGAACTTTTTTCATTTCTCCCAATTGACACTTTGTACACATTAAATACTAACTCTTCATTTTCTCTTTCCCATATGAAGATTATTATATAAAATACTATTTTCCCATTAATATGAACTCTGCGAGTCCTTCCATAACCTCTTCCATATAGTGGGGAGGCATATGTGGAACATTAAGCTTCCAGTTAGATGATGCAGTCATTTATATATGGCTATGTAGTATTCCACATAACACAAGATCTAGTTAGAAGGAATTAAATAGTGTATATACAAATATCAAAACCTTGATTTTTTTTTTTCTTTTTAAATTTCTAGTTCGGGTGATGGGGAAACAGAAAATAACACAAAATAGTTGGCTGTAGAAGACAGATCAGGCAAAAGAGTTTCAATTGGCTAGGCTAAATGGTACCAGAATGATGTGAAAGACTACTTGAAACCATCACAGAGCAAGGAACAATAAAGATTTAGTAATTGAGAAATTGAGGAAATGAACTCCCAAGTGAACTATTAGACAAAAGATACAAATCGGAGGGACAGAATATCTATCAGAAAGACTGGATAATAAAGTTGCCTGTTATGGTACAAATTTCCTCCCCTTTCTGAACAGAGATGATATTTATGCTCCTTTTCCTTTGCTAGTGCTAAGCCCATGGGTGGAGACAAGTCTGTGTTTTCTTATGGCTGGGGCATTGTACCAGATCTTCATTTTTCTAATATGAAAACAAATGTTTATGTGAAATTGTATTGGCATTTCACACTTTGGTGATTGGGTGTTTTCACAAATACTAGATTAAAAAAAAGCTTGTGGTCAATGAATAGAAGTAAGTTTATTGCAAAATTTCTATTAAGCTTGACAATTTTACTATTAGTGAAATTCTTTTAGTATTTTGGAATAATTCTTTTAGTATTTTGGAATAATATTTTATGTCTGATCAAATTTCATCTATCATGTTTGAAATAATCATTCTGTACATTTTGGTGAAACTGTATTGTGTTTTTTTTCTCCACAGTCTGATACACCTAGGGATGGTCTATTCGTTGTTTAATAGGACAGTGCTTTTTATCTTTTAGTTAATATATTTATTGTTGCTTTTTTCAGTCTCAAAGTTGTTCACTGTGTGTACAGATATTAATAAGTTGGCTTATTAAGTCTTTCCATTTACAGCATGCTAGTAATCCTGAATTACTCATGTCCTCATTAGGGTTTAATCCTTTTAAATTAGAAATGTACACTGAGTTCTCGTTCTTTGAATAATAGGTTTTTTCCTCCATCAGGACATTATCTTATATATGCATCAGTGTGTCATGTATTAACTTTTGGAATCTGCTTTGTAATTTCTTCTAGCAGAGAAATATATTTACTTTCTAATATTATCACAGCATATATGAGAGACAGTTGAACTGGCCAAAACAGTAGTAGTTAGTGGAAATTTTTTTTTTATGAATACATGTATTAATCCATGTTAGGGAAATATCATCCTTTAGGAAGAATTCAGAGGGAGGAGGTACTAGAAAGATCCTTATGGTGAGGAGATTCTTAAGATACGTAATAAATATAGGGATGTTTTCCTGAGCAGTTGTGATGAAGTAAGAAAGGTCATGTGAGAACTGCATTGTTTATTTTTAATGGGGTTTTTAGCTCACTCCACAGATGTCTGTCCCTCCTCCACTCCCATCTGACTTTAGATCCATTTGATTGAAGCTGATCTCATTGTAATTTGCACAGTTATCACTAAGATATGTAAGATAAATAGCCTTAACTTTCTCAGGGATATTTTAAGATTATTTAATGTGTGGATTTGAAAGGTGCTCATGTTTTATTTGACTCTGTTTTTCTGCAGTCTAAATCTTAGTTTTTGTGGAGGGTATTTACACAAAAGGGGAGCTCAACAAATTTTTTAGTTTATGGCATAATACTTTTAAAAGAAAGTTGCTGATTTCTGTGATTGAGAATATCTGGAGTTTAGGTTTTTCACAAAGTATTTCGATCGATTTGTTATTATTTCCTATAGAAATGAAGAGATAGGGAAACAAATTATTTGGATCAACTTTGTAGAAATCATTGTCATTTTTAGGTGTACATTTTACTTTTTTTATACAATATGGTTTGAATGCCTTAATAATTTTGTACATGTAATAATGGTAACAAAAAATCTAAACATAACTTTAAGTAATTGTTATATAGTGAAATCCTTCTTCCTTTCCATGTAGGATGTGATTTATAGAGAAAAGACCTTCAACTTTTTGTTTTTTTGACATTGTCTACTAAAATAGAATGTCACATAATGAAAAAAAATGCATTTATTTGGGTACTTCTGATGACTGCTATGGTTGAAATAATCAGTTTTGCAAAATTTTGTTTAGTTCTTCAGCCACTCTTCCTAAATATTGTGTAATTCTTAGCTTTGGATTGTCAAACAGACTTCTTTTTCCTAGTAGAATACTCTGATTAGTTATGGCAGTCATATATTAATATTTGAATAGAAAAACAGCCTCTTTTTCCCCGGATTATTTTCTATGTACTTGAGTACATAGCCATTTTTTTATGTGCCTTGAAATATTAAAACTGGGTTCTACAGATCAGATATGACTACAGCAATTGATACAATTAGGGTTTTCAGTACCAAAGCATTTATTTTCCTATTTTACCAAGGATCTATTGGTAACTTAAAAAAAAATCATTTTAAGTTTTTTTTTTTTTTTTTTTCCACTACACTTTTTCTTAAATATTCTTTGAAACCATGCTATACTATCACAACCACCGACAATGTTATCTCTTAGAAATCTGTTTTCCTTTTTGGGCTATTGTCCTGTTCTCAAATTCTGACCTTTATCATTCTGTTCAAAATGTACAACTGATAACTGGACCTTATTTAAAGTTAGCCACCACTGGAGAGGTAGTGGTGGGTGAATTCTTGACTTTCTCTTTGGTATTATATTTTTTTCCCAAAGCTTTGCATCCTGCTCCTTGTGTTCAGAGGCCAAGCATTTCTCTTCCCTCCCTGGGCCTATTGTATGGTGGCCATTAGCCTGTTCTCAGATCTAGTCACAACCAAACACTTTTTGTGACCTTTGGAGAGTTATTTAGGTTCTGTTTGTTTAGATTTCCTCATCTATAGAATAAGGAGTTTGAATTCATACTCCAGGACTGTCATGCTTCTAAAATTCAAGCAATTTGAGTATTTGTTAGCATCTTTGAATCTGAATACCTAGGAAGCAGTGAAGACAAACAATAGCAGTTATATGATTCATAGATGTCTCTATTGAATGGCTCAATCCATTTGAAGATTTTTAGGACCTCAGATTTTTTTAGGTCCCAAATCAGTTATTCTTACTTTTTTTGTTGAGTTGAATTTCTTGGTTTCTCTCAGTGTTGTAAAGAACACTTGCTTATTTAATAAAATATTCTCCTCTTTATCCTCTCAAGGCTAGCATAAATCTCATTAAGAAATTCCATTTGCTATAAATATTAACCTGAAAAATTTCATAACATTCATGCTAAAGGACTCCCAGAAAACAAAAAATTAAAGTGATTAGTATTTTAAAAATATTGTTATGAGGTAAACTTAACCCAGGAAGCACCAACAAAAATGTAATAAACAATAATTAGTATTTACAGATTTAAAATACATTATGGAAAGAGAAAACTTCATTGTTAGCTTTTGTGCCTCTTCTGATTTCTTACACATTTAGAACTGCATATTCTATGTTTTTTAAAAAGGTGAAATAATGTATGATAAAATTTATATAAAATTTTATTTTCAAAAAGCTCACATTTTAAATCAGTCTGATTAGAACACATTGGAAGATGAACTGAAATAAGATGTATAAAAATGTACCATGGAACTATAATTTTTAATGGAAAATTTAGTATAAAAGAAAAGATTTTGAAAGGGTATTCTTTATATAATTTTGGTGCTATTTTTGAAACTTTGAAAATAGTAAAAGAATAAAGTGGAAATGTAATTAAAAAAGACTTTTTTAGTTCATGGCTCTCGGCAACATAGAAAGTTTTGTCATCTTTGACTTCATTCTGACATAAAACCCTTATAAAATGCGGCATATGCTGTGTTAGCGATCAGAACTGTTTTTGAACAGTATTAATCTTCTCTAGGAAAAATGGAGCCTTACACAGCATCTCTAGGAAGTAAGATTAAACACAGACCTTTAATGGCAAAATAGCTAGATCAGAAGTATAGATGGCACTAATAATCTGACTTATGATTCAGACTTTCATGTTTTATGTGAGAAAAATCTAGTCTTTCAGTGGAAGTGTATTTTGTACTGTCTTTAGAAGAAGTAGTTTACCAATGGATGGAATGGAGTCTGGAGTTTGCTTCAGTGTTGGCACTGAATTCTGCTATATATTCTGATTCCCTTCCTTCTCTGTCCCTGTGCAGGGAGGATTATCTGAAGGTAATTATCTCATTTCATTCTCATAACTACTCTTCCTAGGGCAGTGCCCCTGTGTTATAGATAGGTAACCTAAGCGTTAGGTTTAGTGGTGAGTGATGGGATCTGGATGCATCAGAACCCGGTATCCTCATTCCAAGCCCAAGTTCACTGTAGGGTCTTGACCTGCTAGTAAATCACACAGTGATTGCCAGCATCAATAACTGAAATAATACTTTTGTGTAAAAACTTTATTCCCACTAATTGTCCTCCTTGATTCTTAGTCCTCTTTAATGAATCCTTTTTATTATTGATGTATTAGTGTGTTTTCCATTGCTATAACAAAATAATGGAAATTGGGTAATATATAAAAAATGTTTTTTTATTTAATTTTTTTTTTTTTTTAAATTTCTAAGCTTTGGAGATTCAAGATTCAAGATCATTTTACCAGTATCTGCCTTATTCTAGTGAGGACATTATGGTAGATGGCATCATGTCAGTAGCATGTGCAAGAGGGAGCAGTTATGTGGAAAAACAGGAAGCCAGACACAGAACAGTAAGGGACCTGTTTCAGTCTTTTATAACAACCCTCTCATAAGAATTGAACATGGTTCCACAAGGGCTACATTCTTTTTCAGAGAGGAACACCCCCAATGATTAACAACCTCTTACTAGGTCCTACCTCTTAAAGGTCCCACCACCTCTTAACATCCCCATGGTGGGGATCAAACTTCCAGCACACGAGCTCTTGGATGACACACTCAAATCATAGTGGTTGCCAACATTTAAATGCTACTCTTGCATAAGCATTTTTCCTAGTTTTCCATATGAAAGTCCCCACCCCCTGCTGTCCCCAGTCTGTCTGTTTGGGTAATAGACTCATTGTCTGGTATATTAGCTTAAACATGTGTCAGTCTTGGGTTATTGATTCCTGTTGTTTTCTCTGTTAGTAAACTCTGTGCCTTCCTAGCCCTGTGCCCACCTTCTCATTCTTTTGTATAGTACTAAAGAAAGAAGAAAACCATACATTTATTGCACTGTGAATATGCTGATACATTAAACTCAATAAGGGTCTAACCATTTTTTTTAAGAAAAGATAGAATGGGTCAAAAATTCCTTCAGATTCTGGTTTGGAAGTTGTACTGGTCAAGGTTGCTTGTAAACTTTTTTAAATGTGACACTAATATACTTTTTAACTAGTAAAAGAAATATCAGAGTTAAGTCAGATAATCTTCCTTCTTTTATAAGATCTGTTGCTCAAAATTACCCTATATATATTTTTTTCTCATGAGAGTCATGTTGATAGTAGTTAATAATAGTAGGATGATAATTACAGGAAATATAATTCCTGAGAATTATGTAATGAACCGAAGCAGAAATTGTTCAGTGCAGTACATAGTAGGTGTTGAGTAAACATTAAAATTTAAGATTATTTGTATCCGACATTTTTTTTAGATGGACTAGAAAATGCTTCAGAATGTGAAAGGAGGGATGGTAATGATGATGGGGAAAAAAACCCAAATTGACTTAAAAATTAGATTCTACCCTCTCTTGATAATTTAGATGAGAAAATAAAATATATTTCCTAAAGAGTAGCAGATTGTCATTTGATCATATTTAGGAAATGAACTAGTATTGTTATTAATTTTTATCTGAATATTTCAGCAAATATAATAATAAAAAATGTTTAAATATTGGGGAGTATGAGATACATGTGTATCATATGAAACCAAGGGAATCTTAAGCAATGGAGTAACTATTAAGAATGATTCCTGTATCTCCAGTTTGGATTTCTCTTCTCATCTATCCATCCAGTTGTCTTTGGTACATGACTAGGTGGGTGTAGAAGAGCTCCTAAAATTGAACATGTTTCAAACTGGGCTACTTCAGATGTGTTCATCATTTGTTCATCAGTTAAACAAACCATACCATCATTTACCTGGTTGCTTAAGCCTGAGTTTCCTCCTTTATTCTGCAGATTTCTACTTACCTACACGTAAGTGACAATATGTATATCCATATGAATGATATTTAGTGTACAAATTCCCATCCTTACTCTTGATAGTATGGATTCTCTGGTGGACAAGCTTTCTGCCTCTAAGATTCTTACTCTTTAATGGAGGAAGAGAGAGAGTATCAAATTTATGAAATATGCCAGGAAATACCTTTGGAGAAGAACGAAGGCAGGGTAATGGTGGTGAGAAGTGCTGAATGAAGGGTTTACAATAAAAAGTAGACATTGCCAGCAAGTTTAAGAGTATTTTTCTGCTGCATGATGGTAAAGAAACTGCAGTTAGTCATGCCTGGAAGTGGAGAAATTAGTCAGGAAGCAGCTGGGGTCCAGGTAGCCCCGAGAAGGAGAGTAGTAGTAGCCAGGGAGGTTGTGAGGGGAAATCGTTTTGGAGTTAAAGTCAACTGGATTTAGTGATGGACGTGGATATGGTTGAGTGAGAAATAGTAGAAGTGCAAGCTTTTTGACTTGTGCAGCTGCTTTAAGAGAATTCCCATCTCCTGAGATGAGAAAAAGCAGAAGAATTGATGTGGAGGTGGGTGTTTTTAGACATGGTAAGCGGAGGCATCCAAGTGGAGATGTTGAATGTAAACACCTGGATAGTGAAGTCTGGAATTCAGAAGACAGATATGAATTGGACCAGTAATTAGATTAGTTCCCAGTATAGATTCTACTTTTAGAACTCATATTGTTCCAGTGAGGATATCATTTCCTCTCTTTAGTATTACTGTAATTCTTTCTCCTCTGTCATTATTTTTGCCATTTTTTTCAATCTAGCTTCAGTATCCTCAGTTCTTTAAATGCAGTTCTCTTGATTTCTTTTGCAAGATGCATAAATCTTCAGGTGACTCCTTAGTACTCTGAATATAGTTCAAATGGATTTTCTTTCTGGAACTTTCCATTGCTCCTGTGAAACAATAAATGAGAAAATTGTGGGCTGGTAATTTGGTTTGGTGGTAGAACACTTGCCTAGCTAGCACAAGGCCCTGGGTTCCGTCCTTAGCGCCACCAAAATAAATAAGTAAGTAAGTAAGTAAATAAATAAATAAATAAATAAAGAGAGCAAAGTGATGAAAATTTAGAAAAGGAGGATAGATGATTTGAATGATCAGTTAATAAAATATAAATCTATAGCACTTAAGATGGAGTTATATGGCATAGGAATAACATGGAGAACAGTGAAACAGAATTAGAACCTGGAGAAACAAACCTATTATAGCTGCATGCAATTTATGAAAGCATAATGTAAAATCTTTTGTGAAAGATGGTTGTTTATAAAATGATGCAGAAATGGTTAAATGTTTTGTGAAACAGAAAACTTGATTGTTACCTTATGCTCAGTACCAAAATATGTAATTACAATATGCCTCTGATATAAAAATAATGGAATTATAATGTTCATCTTACACATTATATGAAGATCTTGTAACCAGTTACTAATCCTGTGTGCTTACATGTTATGATGACTTGTAACCAGTTACCAACTGTTTGCTTTTTATAGTTATTTTCAACCAATATTAGCGATTTTTTTTGTGCTTATCTAAGCAATTTGTTCTGTGTTATCATGATCCTAATTTTTTAAAGATGACTGACTTTGAGAAATGTTGTCTGTGGACACACAGAGAAGAAAGGTGATGGGACTACTTTAGTTGTAGTTGTTAATCTTGACCATTGTATGCTGTATGATAACCATGGGTCATATATTGTTGTGTAGCATAATGTGTTTATTATTATATATTTTTGTTAAGGATAAAGTTGTTACATTTATTTGTTGAATTTTTATAATACTGAGACAAAATGAACTGAGTATCAAATTTTGACTGCTTTTAGATTTTAAAAACAAATCCTAAATAATTTCTCAGTTTTATTGGAGCTGTGTTCTTAAGTAAGTGTGGTATATCACACGTAAAAACGGCTGTATGTTTGATTTTATTTAGCACTCTTAGGGCTAATTTCTTAATGCATTCAAATCATATGTGTACTGATTTTTATAGTTGTGGCTATATATTATATTCTTATGCATAACTGTATTACTTTCCATAGTGTGTATCAGTTTTGTTTTTTCCTTGAAATATTTTCTCTCAGTAGTTACTAGGGAAACTCTAGTAGGGTCATCAGTGCTTATCTGAAACTGAGTCTTGGGATATGTACTGTACTATATTATTTTTGTAACTGCTTTAGAAGATTTTTTTCTAGCTTTTTTGATTCATTTTCTATCCTTTTGCACTTCAGTGTCTTTGCTTCTAACATAGATCTGTCCTCGGTTTTACAGAGAAAAGAGATGAAGAAGATTTTGAAGAGAAGAAAGCCATTAAGAAAAAGATTAAAGAACTTAAATTTCTAGATTCTAAAATTGCTCAGAACCTTTGTAAGTACCATCTTTTAATACTATTATCAAAACAGATACAGATTTTTTCCTTTATTTTATGACTTGTTTTTCATTTTGTTATTTTAATTCTAATATTTGCTTAATTTCAAAGATAACACTCCCTTTTTGCAATTATGAGATTATATTCTTCAAAAGACTAGTGTATATTAGAAAATAAGAAAATGATTTAAGATGAAATCCTATCTTTCATAACTGAAAAGAAAGTTATTTCAAGTTTCATTTTAAAGTATAAAAATAAAGATAAGGAATTAGAGTAATGACATCATATTTTTTAAAAAATTGGTAATACATCATTTCTTTTATATACCTCTGAATCTATTATTTGTGGTACTTGATCACACGTGAAGGAGGTTAGAATATTAATGGAAATAGGGATAATGATAAAATGAATTCCATTATCCCATCTGAGCATTTCAAAGCCTTTCTTCAAAAGTACTGACTGGAAATATTTTAGATTTAATTACTGTTACAGGAGCTAAATACTTAATGTTGAATTGTCTTCCTGATTGAGTTACTGTGAGAAAAGAAGCTAAATAATTTTGCTCCTAACTCATTTCTAATTGCATCTTAAATACATCAGGGATAGTTCTGCTTGGAGCTGAGATAATATGACCATTACTTTCTGGTGGTGCATGAGGGATATAATGTGGAGACTACAGGGGGATGAAGAGAGTCAACATGACTTTCAGTCCACCTATCAATTATTACATGCCTCAAGTGGGCTTTTAGTAAGTATTAGACCAAAATAGTTCTCCAGTAATAGGATAAAGATCCATGCTATTGATTAAAGAGGGTTATGTTAGAGGTAATATATGCAAAGATAGGGTTGACATTCCTTTTATGAGGATTTTGAAAGTGATTTTCCTTCATCCTCCCCATGAGAGGGGGTCATCTCTTTTCTACAGTGTAGGTTGACTTCCACTCACAGGGAACAGTGTGGAAAGTATTAATGATATTGCACAGTATTTTTTTCTCTATTTGGGCATAAGTTGCACATCCCTGCCTCTTCCAAATTAAGTGTCAACATGTGACACATTTGAGTCAATTAAAATGTAACCAAAGGTGACATCAATTTTAGGTGGAAACATTTAATTGGTGATGAGCACTTCCAGTGATTTCTTTCCATTGGCACCCAAAATGGCAGTCAGGTGGTGTCCACCATCCTGATAAGAGGATCATAATTAGCACAGCTCTGCCTCTCTTGTGTATGGTAGACACATAGTCTCAATGGAAAATATGTATGTGTCTGTGTTTAGTAGTCCTCTGAAAATTTGAGAGTTACATGATTTCAGGAATACCTCCACACCCTCAGAACATACTAATGTCCAAAAGTTCTAAATATGTGATCTGAAGTATGTCATTTTGTTTTGAAAAATATCCATGGCCTGCATTACACATTGCTTGTCTTGACTTTAACTATGTGTAGTTCCAAAAGAATTATCATTTTGAAAATATTACTTTTCAAATGGATCAACCAAGATCACTTAGCTTAAATATTCATCTCAGTTGACTTGTTGGACAGGGTTATTCATTATTACATATTACATATGTGCTAAATAGGATGTGCTAGATAGTTAATAGTATACACTAATAACTACTCAGTAATTCTGTGTGCTGGCCTTTTAATTTTTACTACAACTCTTCCAGGTAGGTATTATCATTGACATTATAGGCAGAGAATCTGGAGGGTTTTGCAGTTAAGTGGCCTTTGAATATGGCTGCTCATTTTGAAAATGTTTCAATAGGTGTAAGGTTTGTTTATTCTTGTTTAAAAGAATCGCATTCTTATCATAGAGAAGGATCCTGTTCATGATGTGCTTTATCCAGAGGATATGTATCCCATTTGTTGGATTGAGAACCATGTTACAAAGTATAAGATCAAAAGATCCAGAATTTATACCATGTCTGATGGAATCTGTTTTAGGATTATTCTTGCCCTCTCAGATTGTGGGGAAAAGTATTATGATGGAAGCTTTATGAAACTTTGGCAGCCTGTAATCTTTATGTAATTATAGTCAGATTCACAGGTGGGTTTTGTCTGTAAAATTCAGTCTTGAGATGAAAAATTCTGAGAAGAGTCTTGTTTAGATAATGTTACCATTTTTTTTAAATCTGTTGATGAATTTATTTACTACTTCATCACTATGTAATTATTATTATTTTTTATTTAATTTTGATTCATTGAACACAAATGGAGTACAGCTATTGTTTCTCTGGTTGTACACAACGTAGAGTCACACCATCTGTGCATTCATACATGCACACAGGGCAATGATGTCTGTCACACATTCTGTTATTATTACCCCCCCACCCTGACTCCACCCCTCCCATCCCTCTATGCTATCTATCCTTCCTCCATTCTTGCCACCCTTCCACCCCACATTATGCATCATCATTCACTTATCAGAGAGACCATTTGGCCTTTGGATTTTGGGGATTGGCTAATCTCACTTAACATAATAGTCTCCATCATCATCCGTTTACCTGCAAATGCCATAATTTTATTCTTCTTTATGACTAATATTCCATTGTATATATATACCACAGTTTCTTTATCCATTCATCTATTGAAGGGCATCTAGGTTGGTTCCACAATCTAGCTATTGTGAATTGGGCAGCTATGAACATTGATGTGGCTGCATCACTGTAGTAATCTGATTTTAAGTCTTTTAGATATAGGCCAAGGAGTGGGATAGCTGGGTCAAATGGTGGATCCATTCCAAGTTTTCATGTTACCGTTTTTGAATGAGGTAACTTGGATTAAAGCTGTGGTCAATAATAGAAATATGCTAAAATGGAGAGATTCACTTCTAAATTTTATTGAAGAGAAAAATGATGGGTTTGTACTTTGTAAGTTCTCTTAGATTTCCCATAACAGAGAAATTCTTGAGAATTTTGAGGAAAAGTTATAAAAGTTGCTCATTTATTTGTCTACTCATTTAAAGATAGGTTATGTTTCCTATATTTTGAATTCATAAAGGTTTTGGCAAAGATTCTGGGCTTATCATTAGTGATAGAATTTCTAGGATCAAGAGAAGCCTCAGGAGTTTTATAAGATTCATGAGTTTAATCAGATTTTTTTTCTTTGAGTGAATTTAAGAGGTGTAAAGGGAGAAACCCTGGAATCTACAAATTAATGTAAAGGTTTAAATATTTATAAATTCCTTCACAGAAAACAAGCATGACTGGTTCTAAAATCTGCACACTTTACACTCCTTAACTGAACCCAAAACTTCCTACTGGGATCTATATAATCACATTTAGAAGGATAAGATATATGTTACTAGAAAGATTCATTTTAATGGGCCTTTTGGAGGCTGTAACTGAGTATCTCTTATGTTATTCTCAGTAACTTCTAAGTATTTAAAAAATAAAGTCTATCCTTGTCTTTCAAATTGTCTCTTAGGCATTAGGTTAATATCAGCTCTTCAGTAGTTTTGCCCCCATAGTTATTACAGCAAGTGCTTTCCAAAAGACAATTTATTCATAAACTATTAAAACCTTATTTTGGTCTTTATAAATATGTTTATAGTGTATGATGTTTTAATTATAGAATAGTTGAAAGTTGGGAACAAATAACAAACATGAGAACAAACATGAGAAAATAAAAAGAATAAGCTATCTCCATCTGCAAAGCAAATTTTCCTATTAACATTTTGTATTTTTTTGTTTTCTTTATTATTATGATGTGTAGTATGTTATTTTTTTATTTTTTATTTGCTTATTGATTCGTTGAGCACAAATGTAGTACAGCTATTGTTTCTCTGGTTGTGCACAAAGTTGAATCACACCATCTGTGCATTCATACATGTACACAGGCAATGATGTCTGTCACACATTCTGTTAATATTCTTACCCCCCCACCCCCGACCCCACCCCTCCCTTCCCTCTATGCTATCTATCCTTCCTCCATTCCCCCCCCCCCCATTATGCATCATCATTCATTTATCAGAGAGACCATTCAGCCTTTGGATTTTTGGGATTGGCTGATCTCACTTAGCATAACAGTCTCCAACATCATCCATTTACCTGCAAATGCCATAATTTTATTCTTTATGCCTGAGTAATATTCCATTGTGTATATATACCACAGTTACTTTATCCATTCATCTATTGAAGGGCATCTAGGTTGGTTCCACAATCTAGCTATTGTAAATTGAGCAGCTATGAACATTGATGTGGCTGCATCACTGTAGTAATCTGATTTTAAGTCCTTTAGGTATAGGCCAAGGAGTGGGATAGCTGGGTCAAATGGTGGATCCATTCCAAGTTTTCTAAGGAATCTCCACACTGCTCTCCAGAGTGGCTGCACCATCTTGCATTCCCATCAGCAATGTACGAGTGTACCCTTTTCCCCACATCCTCGCCAACACCTGTTGTTGCCTGTGTTCTTAATAAAAGACATTCTAACTGGGGTAAAATGAAATCTTAAGGTGGTTTTGATTTGCATTTCTCTTATAACGAGGGATGTTGAGTATTTTTTCATAAATCTGTTGATTGCTTATAGATCTTCCTCTGTAAAGTGTCTGTTCATTTCCTTGGCCCGTTTATTGACTGGGTTATTAGTGTTCTTGGTGTAAAGATTTTGAGTACTTTGTAGATTCTGGAGATTAGTGCTCTATCTGAAGTGTGTGTGGCAAAGATTTTCTCCCACTCTGAAGGCTCTCTCTTCACATTGATGATTGTTTCCTTTGTTGAGAAAAAGCTTTTTAGTTTGACTCTATCCCAATCATTGATTCATGCTTTTATTTCTTGCGCTTTTATTCATCTTATTTGTTATTTATTTACATCATTGTATAAGTGAGATCCAGTGACTTTACAGATTAAGAAACTGTAGAACTATAAAACTATAAAAAAACTTTACAGTTTCTTAATCTGTAAATTTAGTGGATCCCCAATACCACACTCACTTCTGACCCCTTTATAAACTTAGAGGTCCCAAGAATACTTTCAGGCGTCATTAGTCATTAAAATGACTTATAGAACTTACACTATTTCATTATGGTTATTTTAGCAAAATGGTAGATTAACATCAATTAGGGAAAGGTGCGTGGGCTGACTCCAGGAGAATTCTAAACATGACGGTTCTGCTTCTCAGTGGAGTTGTGAGCATTTCTAACTTCCGGCGATCGCGTATGACAATGCTCCAGAGTACTGTCACCAGGGAATTTCCTGTGGTGTTTAGTGTTTGCACTGAGACTTGGTCATGGTTGAACCCCTACATTTCTGACCCTACTTTCTAGCCCCTGTAGCGGAAGAGCTGAAATGTTGAGGCTCAAAACCCACAATGGAAATTAGATCATTACCACCGACTGTATACTTTGGCATAGTATCTCCAGGTGCCAAAGACACATCTCTCAAGCAGGGTGTTCAGGGGTTTAGAGTGTACCTCATAGGCAGTGCGGTCAGCCAGGCCTCACCTGGTAAAGTTAAGGCTTCATTTCACATTAACATATTTCTAAAATTTTTCCTATTATCCATTTAAAATTATTTTACATTGTTAGAATATATGTTACGCATGAGCAATTTCTAAAATGTGTGGTATAATTTACTATTAAGCAAAGCATCCATAGTTAAAAGAAAACATTGCCTCTACTTTAGAGGCTTATATAGGTCTCTCTCCAATTTTATCCCTAACCCTGTGAGAAGTAACCTTATGTTCAGTTAAGCATTTACTTTTACCTTTTTTTTTCTTTTTTTGTAGTTTTACCAATTATGTACATGTTCCTAAACCATTAGTTTGGTTTTGAATTTTACACAACTAAAATAATGTTGATTCATTCAGCTCTAGGATAATTGTCTCCATTGCGGCATAAGATACACACTTGATTGGTTCAAGGCTTAGTTGACATTTGGGTGATGTTTATGCTAAATCTGGTCCACTACCTGTTTTGTAAACAAAGTTTTTTTTTTTTTTTTTAAACATTAACAGGGCATTTGCTTACATATTGTCTATGGTTGCTTTTAAGCTACACTAGTTGAGTTGGTAGTTTCGACATACCTAGAGTCAACCCCTGCTGTGAGTGTGAACTGTTGTGTATTTGTACTGCTTTACTCTTCCCTCAGCAATGGTTGTTTCTGTTTTATCTCCCTAGTGCTTGGTGTTTTATAAGATACTAGATTTTTTTTTTCACCTACCAAATTTGGCATTGTTGAGCCTCCTTGATCTGATGATGTTTGTCTTTCTATAATTCTGAAAAATTCTTAGCATTTATTTTCAAATACTTCTTTTTAATGTGTTCTTGTTAGTTGACACATTAATTGTACGTTTTGGTGGGATTCACTACATGCGTACATGCATACTGTGTATATTAATCATATCTATCCACCCTCATGCCTCCCCCATCCCCTATATCCGCTGGCTGAAACCCTTCCTGGTCTTTAGTAACACTGTTTCCATTTTCAGGTCAATTTTTACTCCTGCTTTCTTTCTTTTTAATCTTCCACATATTAGAGGGAACATGTGATACATGTCTTTTTTTGTCTAGTTTACTTAGTTTAACATGATGTCTTTAAATATGCTTATTTTCTGGTTCACTTAAGATTTATATTTGGACCTCCTATTGGGTTTTTAAAGTCTCCTTTACTTAACTTCTGTGTCTCTCAGCCTATTATGTTTAAGTCATTTTAGATGATTGTGGTTATGGGTCCCCAGTTGATGTTACTTATTTTCTTTTCATCAAATGCCTAATCCATGCATATGTTGACTTTTCAATTTTAATGCATGTATTTTTTATTTCTAAAAGTTCTACAGCTTTCTTTTTCAAATTGTTTTATTTTTAGTGAGGCTTTTCACCACTGCACCCCTCCCCACATTTCAAGCTCTTGTTCCATTTCTGTAAATAATTGTTTTCTCCTAGGAGTATTACTTTTCCTTCCTTTCAGGATATCTTGAAAATGCTTTTAAGATTAAAGGGCTGGGGATATAGCATTGTTGAGGGAAGAGTAAAGCAGTACAAATACACAACAGTACAAGCATAAGGCCCTAGGTTCAATCCCCATCACCGCAATAAATAAATAAGTAAAATAAATAAATAAAATAAATAAATAAATAAAAAAGGTTGTGACTCAACAGTATAGCTCTTGCCTTTCACATTTGAGGCACTGGGTTCGATTCTCAGCACCACATATAAATAAATATATAAAATAAAGGTATATCAACATCTAAAAGAATATTACTAAAAAGATTTAAAACATGCTTTTTAGATATTTCTAGAGTTTTATGTTTTGTCATACTACCTGAAATATAGCACTATAATACTTTTCTTTCCCAATTCCTATATTATAACCCAGAGTAATTTTGGTTCTTCCTTTAGCCTTCCAACCATTTCATTTTTGTTTTTGTGCTTTGTTTTGGGGTGCTGGGGATTGAACCCAGAGGTCCTTTACCATTGAGCCACATCTCTAGACTTTTTTTTATTTTTATTTTTATTTAGAGACAGGGTTTCACTGAGTTTCGTAGGGCCTCACTAAGTTGCTGAGGCTGGCTTTGAATTGAAAATCCCCTTGCCACAGCCTCCCGAGCCACTGGAATTACAGGTGTGTGCTACTGTGCCCAGCCTTTTCTGTATTTTTAATTGTATCCATAGATCATGTATCTTGATAAAATTTGTTGTTTTTAAAAAGGCGTCAGTAGTGTCAAGGCTTCATGTTAATCTAAATTTATAATCCAAATTTGTCTTTACAATTCATCTTCTCAATTTGCTGGCTCCTGAGGATTAACTTATAACATTTCTTTATTTGCCACTTTTGTATCTTACTGTTTTGGTTTCACATGTATTTTGCCCCATTTCTTATTTCAACCTCATGTTAATTCAAATTATTTGAGATGTGTAGTTATTTTTGAAGAAAGAATGATACTCTGTGAATTCCAAGGTAGATTTTTATGTTTTTTGTAAATGTTACCAAACATAAATCTTTTCACATTTTCAATTGATTTTTATACTTAAGAAGTTCTCTAATCAGAGAGGAGCTAGATTTTCATGTGAAATTTTCTGATTTTCATTTTTTTAAATTATTTTTCTGTATCTTGCTTTGTCCATTATGTATATATATTTTTCCTAGCTGGATAACTGTAATGGCGTTATAGTTATTACTTTTAATTATATGAATATCTATTAGTAGATCTTTTAGGTCATTTATTTCATCTCAATCATGGTTTATTAAGGATTATGGGCATCCATAATTCCTTGCACAGTAATCACATATAATTCCTTGTGTTCAGAAATGTGTGAATGAAGTTGGTGATAAAAACAGAGAAGGTGCCCTTGTTTATCTATAATTGATATATGTTGTCCTCAACAATAAAAAATAATCCAACAAAGAAGGAGATAAAATTACCCAAAAATAGCCTTTATGTGCAGCTACCCATAGATCAGATAACATAGTTTACTAAGTTAAAAAAAAAAAAATCAAAGGCTGATTGGTAGCCAGTGCTGAGTATGGTCAAAAAATGATATCTTTGAACATGGAAATATAATAGTAGAATAAGAGAGGAATAGGAAAAGCATTATATTTAATTATGTGAAATATCTTTATATCCCTTAAAAGCTCTTAACAATATCATTGTAAGACTGTATGTTTTAAGTATCAAGAAAAACATAAGTAATATTTGAAATTCTCAGTAATATATTATTCCACAAAATTTATTTAGATAATTTATTATGAAAATTTATTTTATAAAATGTAATATTTTAAGATTTAGTTACATGCAAATATTCTTTCTCTAGCATATTGTTTACAATACTTTTGAATAGTGAAGTTATATTCTTTGTTAAAGTGTTAATGTGTAGTACTCTTAAAAGTGGTTTTTTCCTCAACTATCTTTAGTAGAACTGAAAGATATAAGCTAATACATTTAGACAAATATTACATGTGCATATTGGGGTTTTTATCATTCTTTTCATTACAGTATGCAGTTTTTAGAGTGTATCTAACATATTTTTGTTCTTTTAAATCACATGAAAGTTGGCAGCTCTGGTAAACAAATAACTAAGCATTTGAAAACTGACGTTGGTACTTGCTTAATAATAGAGGATTGTTGTTTAAACCCTGGTTCTACAAGTGTAAAAGAGAATAAAATGTGCTAATGAAAGTCTCCCCCATAATAACTATCCTATATAATGAAACTGTGGTATATATACACAATGGAATATTATTCAGCCATAAAGAATAATAAAATTATGACATTTGCAGGTAAATGGATGGAATTGGAGAAGATCATGTTAAGTGAAATAAGCCAATCCCAGAAAACCAAAGGCCGAATGATTTCTCTTATAAGTGGTTGATGACACATAGCAGGGGTGGGAGTAGGTATGGGAAGAATGGAGAAGGGATGGATTGTATAGAGGAAACTGAGGAGTGGGGAGGGGGTGGGTAAGGAAAGATAATAGAATGACACAAACATCTTTACCGTATGTATATGTATGAATAGACAAATTTTACTTTGTGTACAACCAGAAAAATGATAGTTGTACTCCATAGTGTACAATGAACTAAAATAAAATTAAAAAAAATACACCTTATTTGATTGTTTCAAAGAAATCTTTTCTGCATAAAAGAGAATATACAATAAATTCATTTTTTAAAAATTAAAAAAAAACTATCCTAAAAGAATAAAATTCTCTCACTTTATGAATTTATACTTGATTTTACGAATAGAATTTCATTTCAAATTTCTTTATTTTCTTACTCATTATGAACCTTTTTTCCTCTCTCAGCAATCTTTCTGAGCTCGTTTCGGGTGCCATATGAGGAAATAAAAATGATGATACTGGAAGTGGATGAAACACGGTTGGCAGAGTCTATGATTCAGGTAAACAAACAGAGCCTAAATTCCAGTATTTCATTGCAAACTTCTCATTAAATAGAAATCTGTAAGTGAAGCAAAATTCTTAACCCTAATCATTGAACTGGAAAATCATTGCTGCATAATTAGTTTTGGCTTAACTTCTGCATTGCCAGAAGATAAAACTGTGCATCTTCTCTGGACTGCAAACTAAATATAATGCTATCAAAATGATTACATTTCAATTATTTTAGATGACTTTCTGAAATGCAAATTTAATTTTACGTATGCATTTGTGTTACACTTAACATTTGTGATATATTCGTTTAAATTTGTTTTATAGCCTTTGTAGAATGTTTTTCTTAGGTTTATGAAGTTGTGTTATTGTTTGGTGTAGGAGGTTGAGACAGTTTTTACTTAGTTTCCTTCACCAACAACACTTTCTAGAGAGTCGTTGGTGCTCATATGAGTACTATAGATTGTTTGCATGGTGCTCTGAATTCAGTAAGAAGGATGGAACACTTTTTAAATGGTTCTTACCCGCTGTATTTTTAAATGAATGGTAATATGGTACCAAAGTTACTTACTAAATTCCACATCAGAGATGAAGTATATATATTGATAGAATTTAAAGTTGGAGAATCAAAACACAAATTGTGTTTGAGAGAGTATCTTCATTTTACGCTTTTGTTTTGATAAGAATATGTTTGCAAAAATGTATCTGTGGTAATAGAAAGCCAGAGACTATTTATTATATCAACAAGTGATTACGATTATTTTAGATGTTTTAACGTATCAACGAATGATATCTTTAGAAGTTGTTCCAGTTTGCCTCTCCTTATCTTGTCTTCTAAGTTTGATGGTAATATGCAGTCATTTGTGATTTATGCCATGTATCTCCAACACTCATAAACTACTTGATTCAACAGCTCTTTCTTAGGCATTTTTTTTCCAACTGAATTTTTGTCTTTAGTATTGTTGATTGTGTGTGGCTTCTTGCTGGGAGCAGATGTCAAGTTCCTTAAAGAGAAATTTTCTACTTAATACATGTTTGTATTTCTTAAAATGATTTTGTTAAATATTTAGAGTAGCTCTTAACTTGATTACATGAATGTTTTGGATGATCATGTGGCTTTTGTTGTCTAGAGCTAGAAAAGGGCCATTTGCATTTTAAAATTTATGTCCAAATAGTTTCAACTTTGCTAATTCTTAGTAATTAGCAATAATGATTTCTTAATGTATTAGTCTTCTATTGCTGCTACAACAATTCATCACACGCTGAATAGCTTAAAATAGTGCAAATTTAATATCTTACCCTTGTGTAGAATGTGGCAGTGCCCTCCCTGTGCTGAAGTCCAGGTGTTGGCAAGCCTGTGTTCCTTCCTTTAGGCTCTAGGGAAGACTCCATATCTTGTCTTTTCCCAGTTGCTTATGCCTGCCTACCTTCCTGAATTCCTAGGCCCTTTTCTTCATCTTCCAATCTAGGTGGATTACTGTTGTTGCTTTCTTTCACGGACACTTCTCCCTCCAGGCTATTGCTTTATTTTAATCTTCCACTTTGAGGACTTCTGTGATTACATGAGCATATCAGATAATTCAGTATATTCACCCTAATTTAAGGTCAGCTGATAGCCACGTTGGTCCATATGTAAACTTTTATTTGCCTTTGCAATGTAACTACTATATTCATAGATTCTGTGAGTAGACATGGGCATCGTGGAGGGATGGGTGTCATTATTGTGCATACCATGCTGGGTAAATACAGTTTTATGAGTTTAAAACCTAAAATAAATACATAAAAATAAAGGATGATACTTAAAAATAAAGGACGTGGTCCCATCTGGCTTCTATTAATTTATTTTGCAAGTATTTTATTGTATCATCATGTATTGTATTAGGCCCTATCAGAGGTAGACCTCACCTTGCAATTTGTATTTTGCCAAAGGAGATGACGTTTACACATATAATGATAATACCAAATAGGCATAGTTGAATCAAGATTGGTTTAGAACTAGAAAGCATGTGGGGGTATGCGCTCTATGTGGTGTATGTGGAGGCAAGGGCACTTCAAGGGCAAATAAGACTTGGATGTAGAATAGGGTGGGGATTGTATGAACAATATGATGACAGGCAGCTATTCTGACAGTAATAATACTGAGGAGATAAAAACTCCATGTATTTGGGCAGCCTGTAGAATTTAGTTGGACAGTAGATCAAGATTAATAGAGGGCATGGGTAATTTGGTAAGAGGAAGGGAAGAGTAGATTGGGCCTATACTTCTGCACATCCTAATCATTTTTCACATTAGAACACAAAAACAATAAAGTGAACAAATTTTTGCAGAAATATTAAAAATCTGATTATACATTAACTAAAATTATTCGCAGAGATTTGATGGTCTTCTAAGAGAATGCTAAAGAAATTCACAGATTCAATATAATAAATAACATGGGCAATCCAACTGTCAACTCACATGGTTGAAAGAAAATATAAATAATCATGCCTTTGCTTTCTGGAAATTTCACTTAAGAGACATTTCTACTTATGTGGGAAATTCACATGCCTTGATTGTTTTTGTTCACTTTTACTAGTATTAATAATGAATACTTTTTCTAGAGATGATCCTTCATTGCCACCTTTTTGTATTTGATCAATCAACCAAGTTTTTGTTCAAAGGTATACAGTGAGTCCATAATTTGTTCTTTGATCTAACTTTTTTGATATACAATGTTATCTAACACTATTGTTAACTAATAATGCCTTGGGAGATTGCTTCTGCCAATAAATAGATACCATGGTATATGCTGAATTACAATTGGTGCTCGACTTTGGGATTGTACAAAAGTTACTGACATAATTTGGAATTATGAGAACCAATCACTCTTTTTTACCCTTAATTTTAATTTCACTATGTTAACTAGTTATGACGCTATTAAGGTTGAGTGTATTTCTATTTGGAGGACTATACAGACTTTGTCCAAGAGATGGTTTAATCATTTTTGTTCTGTTGGGAAGGTGTAACTATGTGTATTCCTCTGGTCTTTGTTCAAGTAGTTCTCTTGTTTAAGGGTGTGACTTGGAAAGGCTATGCATAGAAAAAGGAGCCAGAGCAGACAAAGGAACCTATGGTTTCTAGAATGCAGATGCTACAGTTAAAGGGCCTTTTGAGATATGGACACTTAAGTTCCTAGAGAATTTCTTTTTATGTGTTTTATCTGCAAGTATATCGTCCTGTATCTGCAATGCCTTTTAGAAAAATTTTTTTTTCCACATCAGGAAAGTTACTTTGTCTTTTAGAGATCCCTTTGGTTTTGTTATTAAAACATAATCCTACTGGTTAAGTCTTACAAGCACTGCCATTAGAATTTCTTTAATTTCTTTTCTCTCCTTTTCCTGGCCTTTTACTTGGAATATGGTGATTTCTTTTATCCCCCTTAGTGGTGTTAAAATGTTTGGCTTTGCCTGAAATTTCTGACATTTAATTCCCTAAAGCTGAAATGTAATGGATCACATCTATCTAGATGAGAAAACTGTTCCTTTTCTATAGGTTGAGTTCTTCTCATTTATAAGCTATTCAAATAAGTATTCAGTGGAGTTTGATTTGAATATATAATAGTTCTGGGATAGAGATAAAGAAAATTGTTTCCACAATGCAGAAAGTCTTGTTTACAGCTTGGTTACTTAGAAATAAAACTAAATATTAACTTCTTCATTGGTTTCCTTTCCATAGTTTATTAATTTTCGTAAAATTTGAGAAGCTCATTGACTGAAGGTATTTTATTTTGGTTTTAATTTTAGAACTTATTAAAGCATCTTCCTGATCAAGAGCAATTAAATTCCTTGTCTCAGTTCAAGAGTGACTATAACAACTTATGTGAACCTGAGCAGTTTGCTGTTGTGGTGAGTGTTAACCCTTTTGAGGGTTTTTATTTATATTATGCAAAATAGGAGAAACAAAAGGCAAAGTTTTTCCTTACTTTTACCTACATACATATAATATTCACCTTGCTGTTTTTTTTTTAACCTAAGGATATTTCATAGGAAATTATTTTGATTTAAAATAATATATTGAAATTCTGTCCATCAATGAAATTCAAGGGACATTCAAAAAGTATGTCTAATTTTTTATGTTCTGTATTTAGTGTTAAAATATTAAATGAATACTGTACTCCTTAAGCATATATTTGTGATTCATTCTAGAGCTGTGCATTCCAACTACTGCAAGAGTAGCTTCAATTTCTTGTTCTAATCACTCACTTGAGTTCATCTCATGGTTTTGACTCTGAAATTAGAAATATAGTCTCTTCTGCAATGAGAGTGAATTCATTTAAAAAAATCTTTGAGGCACCTCATCTTGTTCTACTCTCCTATTTTATGGAAGTTGGGGGTCTAAAGAGGTGAAAAGACTTACCAATAGTACATATTAGCTGGATTGCAAGTTGAAATTTGTTTTTTTAGAGCAAGCTTTCTCTTTGCTTTTTTATCCTACTATTGAATGATCATTTTTAAGTTGGTTACTCTAGTCATCATAATGATAAAAGTAGTGATTTTTTAATAAGATTATTATTTTCTCCTTTTATCTTCAGTTACATTACCAACCTCCAGGGCCAGGATGGAATTGCATTAGATATAATTTTGAAGATTTGGATAAGCTAACTTATTGCGCCAATCTGTACTCAGTATTTGGTGTGTTGTAGGCATTTGCTCTTAAACTCCTTTCTTTATCTCATATCAATACTGCTCAACCTCACCACCCCACCCATAAAGTTCAAAGATCTGAAAATAGATTACAAAAGAAACAATCAGGGCTTTCCCTTATTCTAACAGTCTTATTTTTATTATAAAAATTTTAAACTCACTTGTCTTAAACACTTTTTAATTTTTATTCCTATTTTCCAGATTATTCCTCTCTCAACCTTCCCCCATATTCCTTTGTTTTGTTTTACCTGTTCATGTTTTCTTTCTCTTGATCCCTATTCGATATTCTGCTTGCTGTCTTCCATATGAGAATAGGTGCGTAAAGGATGATTGGTGTTAAATTTTTAACCACAGACTAATAGTGTTGATTTTTGCCCATCTCTTGATTCGTCCACTAGAATAATATGTAAAATTATAATTTTGAAGTATTTCTTATATACATTAAATGTGAAACACATGCAAGGTTTTATAAAAGTGCCCATTTAACAATGAAGTTTATGTCACATGTTGTCATAGAAAAGATTTAAACCTATTCCTTTGTTCTAGTGATTCACAGAGAAATGGGCTCAAATTTACTAACATTTAAAGCTTATTTAAAATCAGCAAATCATGCTCTCTTTTGAAAACCCAGTTTTCACTCTCATATTGCTATATAGTTTATCAATAATATACACTTAGCAACCAGGAAGCTAGAACAAAAATATTCTCAGAAACCAGTTACTATGATTATAGATTCAATTTTCAGACAAGAGATGGGCCATTTCATGCCATTTCATAACACGTCAATTTAGACTTGACCAGAAATGTACACAGTTCAAGATAGGTTATACTTGAGTGCAAATGAAGTGTAGTATGGAAAGAGTAATGCTGCTGACAGGATTTCCTATGGAGAATATGAACAATGTTGATTATGAAGATTATGAAGATTCTTAAACATATTGTGTTAAGTTATTATTTGTGTGGTACTAACATTTTAAATAGTAATTGGGTGGAGAAAAGAGAATGAAAAGTAAAAAAGTAATTAGTATTATTTTTGTCATTTCACCATTCCCAGTCTGTCTACTCCTACTTCTCAAACCCTTTCTCTTTACTTCATCTTTCTACCACTCCCACACACAAAAAAAGGAGGCACAGTAAAGCTCAAAACAGTCATTGATAGTTAACCAAAAAAATATTTCAGCTAAAGCATGTTAAACAGAATGGAATAACAGAAATTTTCTCTTTTCTCAATTAAATGCTTGATTTTAATTTTGCTTAAGTAGGGATGTGTCTTCAGTTATCAACATTATATCAACAATACAATAGTGGGATGATTTTTGAAACATTTATTATAATTGCCATGTATATTTCTCTAAGATTCCCAAAATAGTAAGTCACACTTTTAAACCATCAACATTTCAAAGTAATATTTGTATCAAGGATGAGCAATTAAGGTAAAATAAACTATAGATTTCTACAATATATTCATCTTGCCTTTAAGGCACATTTACTTTTTGATTTAGCTTAGCTTTTAAAGTATAAATCATTTCTACCTGAATAAAATCACAGAAGCACAGCCAGGAAATTATCATAGGTTGGTTTAGCCTTAGCTCTATCTCCCCATGCTTTTTTTCATTTGTTTCTCTTCGTAGGGCAATTTGCTCTTAGCTCTTTCATCTTTAGGTTCTGTAGACTGATACTGTAATTTCTAGCATTTTCTTGTTGCCAAAAATTAGTTAAAAATCTATATTTAAATTGTTTACCAGTAACATTCACTTTCTCTCTTGCAAGATTATATAAATTCATTAGTTTGATTCATTTGAGTTAGAAGTTTCTTAGAAAATGTGTTCTCTTTAAATATGCTGAAGCTTGAGGTGATGGATAAATTTACTGAATTTGTGGCCTTATCAAACCAATTTTAATTCTTCACAAGAATTGTATATATACACATATATATAAAATGTCATATATATAAATAATCTTCATGCAGCATTGCCAGGATATTGGTGTTCATATGCATTGTTTTCTTTTTGATGGAAAAGCAGAATGCAAAAAATTACATATCCAAAATGTTAGTAGCTAGTGCCAAAGACCATGTATCATGACTAATCTGCAAATTTGAAATTTGTTTTACTTTTGTAATGTATTACTTACAACTTCCCAGGCCTTTATGCCGTTTATAAATTTCCTGTCAGGACTGTCATGTGTAATTACTTCTTTATCATTTGCCTAAGATCAAATATGATATCTTTCTAATATGAAATATTATACTAATTTTCATAAAAATTGTATATTCTTGATTCTTTGTTCCAACCACCTATTTGATTTGTCTGTTTTCTCCAAGTTCCCCTTAATATCGTTTCATTTCCATATTTATTTCTTCCTTGAAATTGGAAGAATTCCTTAATGATGGTTTTGCCTGTTTGTTTAATTAACAGTCCTAAATATAGGTTTAGTAAACATGGGTAATTTTATGGTACTAAGAGTTTAATTGTTCATCTGATTCATGGTACCTTACTGAATTAATTCTCCTTGTGGTCTTTATGACAAGACATGGACCTCTTTGCTGACTGTCCTTTTATGTAGGATGGTGTAGTAGCAGTGACATATGGCAGGTGGTCCAGTGCAGTTTAATTTCATTTCATTTCATTTCATTTCATTTCATTTCATTTCATTTCATTTCATTTCATTTCATTTCACTTCCTCTCCTCTCCTCTCCTCTCCTCTCCTCTCCTCTCCTCTCCTCTCCTCTCCTCTCCTTTCCTCTCCTCTCCTCTCTTCTCCTTTCCTTTCCTTTCCTTTTCTTTTTGTGGTGCTGGTGATGAAACACAGGGCCTTGCACAAGCTAAGTACATAGTCTTTCTCTGAGCTATGCCCCAGCCCTACATTTTTTTTTTAGTGTTTCTTTTTAATTTTATTTATTTATATCTATTTATTTGTAGATATTCATGATAATAGTGTGTATTTTGACATATTATATATAACTTATTCTAGTTAGTATCCCATTGTGGTTGTACATGATGTGCAGTTACACTGATTGTGTATTCATATGTAAGATTTATTTTTAAATGACATGTACAAATTATACATGTTTACTGAGCACAGTGTGATGTTTTGATGTATATACACATTGAGTAATGATCAAATTATGATAGTGAGCATATTCATCACCTCTAACATTTACAGCTTTATGAAGTGATAACAATTGAAATCCTCCATTCTATTTAGTTTTGAAATACAGATTTGAAATCCAGTGGTATAAATTTAGGACCTTAGACCCTAATGATATTGACTTGTTTTTGTAGCTGAGAATATATTTATATGTTGTCTATTTTCTAGGAGATGTTGACATGTGAAAAGTAATACATCAGAAATCTAAACAAGCTGTCATTTAATGCTGAGAGACTAAGGGTTCTGGCCAAAAGATATTTTATTTTTAATTTTTTTAATTTTTAAAAAATTTTTTTAGAACCAGGGATTAAACTCAGGGACACACAGCCACTGAGCCACATCCCCAGCCATATGTTGTATTTTATTTAGAGACAGGGTCTCACTGAGTTGCTTAGGGCCTGACTAATTTGCTGAGGCTGGCTTTGAACTTGCGATCCTCCTGCCTCAGCCTCCCACTTCGCTGGGATTGCAGGCATGCACCACTGGGCCCGGCAAAAAAGATATTTTAGAGTAGTGCTCTGGGAGGGGATTGATCTTCATGTCTTTCTGAAGTGGTTTATAAGGAAAAAGGCAATTCACATATTGTTTTTATTTGTCGTTTAAGTTCTGTCAGAGAGAGCCAAATATTGACTAATGTGCTTAAATTTGAAGTACTCTTTTCTCTGGATGGTTCAGCAGAATAATTTCTTATGAAATTAGTTTAATTTGGGATGCAGTAGTCTCTTATTTTATTCAACTTAGTTTTCTATCAACTGTTTAAGAAATGAAAAACATACATTTATTTCCTAGAAACTCCCACTGATCGGTTTCGTAGCCTATATCTTATTTTATTCCTAAGTTTCCCACTTTCAATCCCAACATTTCTCATCTGTTCCCCCAAAGATGGCCTACTTTCCAAAAGTTGGTTTCCATGGAGTAGAATCTCACTTTAATTGTATGATTGCTTTTCTTATATTTGCAGGGTTTCTTTGATCAATAAGCCATTAGGTAAAATCACTGTGTTCACAGTGGCATGGTTTAAATGTGTGAGCAATGATTTATGTAAATATTCAATGGGATCAGAAGATTAGCTGAAGTTTGGAAAGAGGCCTAAAAATGTGTATTTGAAGTTTGGTGTACTAGACTTTCTTTGATTAAAAATTCTAGTTTTTGAGTATTTT
Source organism: Glaucomys volans (assembly GCA_020662805.1). Taxonomy (NCBI): domain Eukaryota; kingdom Metazoa; phylum Chordata; class Mammalia; order Rodentia; family Sciuridae; genus Glaucomys; species Glaucomys volans. The sequence continues at coordinate 7,443 of JAJEJO010005679.1, read as the reverse complement.
TTTCCATGTTATTTCTGTTCAGCTGCTTGTTCTTCAAAGGAATCAAACATTTATAGGAAGATTGAATGGAACAAATGTCCTGTTTGTATACTGTATTTTGATCTGCTACCATTTGGTGTCACTGTAGGGCAGGCCTTTTAAACTTCATGCAGTGGAGCCCTTATTTCTTTTTTGAGAAAAAAAAAAATGTAGGAAGCTCATGCATTTTTTTTTTTTTATGAACATGCCATTTTAAAACATACATTCTTGGTACAAAGTATTCTGATAACATAAAAATATTGAATACAATGTGAATGTCCCTTCTCTCTACCTTCCTCACTTAATTTCACACAAATTGTCATTCTTAGCAGTTAGACTTCTTATTCTGTTTCTTTGTATTTACAGTTGTATGCTTGATCATATGAATAATTTTAAGAACACATTGTTTTGAAACTTTTTTTGCCATGTATTTTGAAAACCTTTTCCATAGTCTGTTTTTTAACTTTTATGTAGTATTTCATAGCCCACATGACTTTTCCTTTTATTGTTTTAATGAAGGAGGGTAATTTGTTCCCACCTCAAGTTTCCATTAAAAGAATGCTATGTACATCTTTGTATATGTCTTGTAGGTTCATGACCATGATCTAGCTTTAAATCCTTCCTGTACCTCTGACTAGGTATGTTATTGTGGATAGTATTTATTTTTCTATACCTCAGTTTCCTAAAATAGGACTATGTTTTCTGTTGCTTTTATAACAAATTATCGCACACTTGATGACTTAAAGCACCATAGGTTCATTATATTTTAATTCTGGATGGAGATCACAAGTTCAGAATCGGGTAGCATCCCACACTTTTGTTGAGGGCTCATCAGGGAGGATTTATTTCCTGGCCTCTTCCATATTCTGTAGACTGTCTGCATTCCTTGACCCATGGCCCAGCCATTCTTTTACTTCTACTTTTGTCATCATAACTTCTTGAATTCTCCTGTTTCCTTCTTAGAAGAACTCTTTGATGACATTGCACCTACCTGGACAATAAAGGATAACCTCCCTACCTCAAGGTTGTCAATTGTATCTGCAAGGTCTTTTTTGCCATATAAGGTACCTACTCAGAAATTTTGGGAATTGGCGATGTGGATCTCTTTGGAGTAATAACATTCAGCCTACCACAGGGACAAGAATAGTGCCTATCTTCAATTAAGTAAATTAATATAGTAATGGATATACATATGTATTTAAGTATATATCATATTTAAATCATAAACTCTTTGCTTTTGTTATTAACTATGTTAATTATTTCTTTAGGAAATTGTCCTAGTATTTGAAAGGTACTGTAAAAGGCATTTTAATTTTGATTGTTAACTGCCAAATTACCTTTCCAGAAGGCCTGAAATTTCACTTTTACGAACCATCTAAGTGTGTTAATCAACTTCTTGTTTTTGTGAGCAAAATACTTGACAATATCAATATAGAGGACAAAAAGTTCATTTTGGGTTCAGAGTTTCAGAGGTTCAGTCAGTTGTCAGCTGGCTGCAAGGCAGAAATGTTGTGGCACAAGGGCGTGGCAGAAGAAAGTGGTTCAGGTCATAGCAGCCAAGAAGCAGAGAGCACTTGCAGGAAGAACCAGGCACAAGACACATGCCCACAGTGACCCTTCTTCTACCAGCAAGTCTCCCTGGGAAGCTTCCCCTAACACTCCTATTATTTCATACAAAATGAAGTGTCCTTCCTTTTTGTCACCAGAACTCTATGCATATCTTTAGTGCCTGTTATTACACTGGAATCTATATGCCACTTTACACGTCACAGTCTTCACTTATGCTCTTCATGAAAGACATGAAATTAGTCTCATATAATTTCTTTAAATGCCCATTTTAGCTTCTTGTAAGTCCTTCTTTCTTTTCTCTTTAGAATTCATCTTCTGTCTTGTCTGCCAGTTACATAAACTGTGCCAGTCTGAAACTGGTAGAATGTTTTTTCTTAGAAAATACAAGTTCTCTTCATCCACCACTGCTGCTTATTATACCTATGCACTTACTCAGGGTCCCTCACATTCCCTAATGCTTTGGGCATCAGTTTGGCAATTTCATCTGCAAATCTTCGACTACACAGTGAGAACACTTGTTTGGAATGACTATTATTGAATAACTACATTCATAGCTATTCAAATCTTAGTATGCTTTTCTTGGGACTGTTCTAAGCATTTGACCATTCTTTTCAACTATTCTTGTTATTAGTTTGCACCCTTTTCCACATGCTTCTTCCAGATTGTAGGATTAGTATAAGCTCACATAGTTTTTTTCTCGGTTAGTTTAGTCCTTATTAACTTAGCTCACTTTGAGTTATCATTGGTTTTTAGCTTAAAATTTTGGGGCATTTAATGCTTCTATAAATTTTGTTAATCTGATTTCTCCCTTCAATCTCATTTAACAGATAAGTCAAAATAGTAATATTGCTATTTGAACTGCAAGATACTTTTTATATTCTCCACTCTTTATTTTCTCTGATTGTTTTTTCCTTACAGATTTCTTCTTAATTCTTTCTATATATGACACAGTGGAGTTACATGTTGGCAAAGCTCAGAAAAGGCCATACACATCCTTTTTACATCTTTATTAGGTAGTCCAAAATAATGTACGAGAGTTATGGATTTAACCAAATTTACTGACATTCATAAATAGAGAATTTTTAATGGTTGACCTTAACATTGGTTTCACTGCTGATAGACTGGGCATATTTAAGAAGTTTCCTAATATTAGAGTTCTCATTAAATGATCCTAAAGAAGTGGCTCTAAGGTAGCAAGTTTTCCATTAATATAGGTCTTAGCCTTTTGGTGTTACAGAGTTTTGGATTTCATGGGTGAATTTAGGCTTTGAGCTTTACTGGTGTTTTAGTCAGCTTTTTCATTGCTGCCACCAAAGGCCATGACAAGAACGATTTTAAAGGAGGAAGTCTGATGCTCACAGTTTTGGAGGTCTCTGTCCATAGACTACTGTCTCCATTACTCTGGGCACTGGGTGAGGTAAACCATCATGGCAGAAGAGTGTGGTGAAGGAAAGCAGTTTAGGACATGGCACCAGGAACAGAGATAGAGTTCTGCTCAATAAGAACAAAATATATTACCCAAAGGCATGCCTCCAGGGACCCTTCCCCTCTAGCCTCTAGCCACACCTTATCTGCCTATATTTACCACTCAGATAATCCATATCAGATGATTAATGAACTGATTAGCTTAATTTTCTCATAATCCAGTTATTTTACCTCTAAAATTTCTTGCATTTCCTTGTACTTGGGCTTTTGAGTGACACCTCATACATAAACAATAACAGTTGGTAACTGTACTACTGTCTGGTATGTTTTATGTGAATACCTTGTGTCCTTGATTAAGCAAATATTTATTGAACACCTGGATCTAGGCATTGCTCTAGATTCTGAGTTCATGCAGTGAGCATCTCTCTTAGTTTTTGTTTAGCTGGGGACAGTAATATATATATAAGCAAAAATGTAGTAACAAATTAATAGTAATAAATGCTCTACAGCAAGAGGTGGAATGATAGAGGTATTTTTTTAGGGTAGTTAGAAAGATGCTGGGAAGAGGTAATGGTTGAGCAAAGAAGCCTAAATGACTTCAGTAAGATGTGGATATCTTGAGGAAGCATAGATGGAAGAAACTGTGAACTCCAACACCTTGAGGAATAAGTGTATTCGGTGATGGGAAGTGAATGATTGTGGCAGAGTGACTGAGGGAGAATGGTAGGAGATGATTTTAGAGAGGCCACCAGGGTATTGAAACCCTGGTGTGAAGACTATGTAGTTTTTTCTATGAAAGCTATGGAAAGTTATAAACAAAGAATTGGATTGATCAGATTGATGCTTTAGGCGTATTTTTCTGGCATTTGTGTGGGGAAACAGATTGTGGGATGGGAAGCATAATTGAGGCCAATGGTTGGTTTACTAGACTGCTTAAATTATCTTAATTATTAAGGTATGAATCAGTGGTGATTTGACAGACTTGATGGGTCACTGGTGGGAAGTGGTCAGATTCTGGTTAATTTTGAAAGTAATGAAGATAGAATTTCTGTAGATTGGAATTGGTGTATAAGAGCAATCAAGGGTAGCTTCCAGATTATTACCCTATTAGAAACAATTCTTTCTTATAGAAATGAGGAAAAGCCTTGTATAAGGAATGTATTATGGGAGGGATGATCACTTTTAAATATCTGTAGATATCCAGGTGGACATATCACATGTTGATCATTTGTGATATGAACTAGGAGTTCGAGGCTGGACGCATAAGTTTTGGAAATAGTAGCATATGGGTGGCATTTTAAAGCTGTGGGACCAGATGAGATCACTGAGGGAGTGAATTAGAAATATAACACAGGAGGCAGTGAAGGACAAACCTGGCTGCTGTTCTCATTCTTCTCCCTGGAGAGGGACCCAGCAGCAGCTGTTTGTGTTTGCTGCTGGTTACCACCTCTCTGAGGGAAATTGTAATACCTAATGGAGGGAATTGTACAAGGTGATTTTGTCATATGACACTATTGCAGTTTATTTCAAAAAGTAAGCTTGGGTTGGGGTGAGGTGGCTATTAGGCATCTGTAGAGTATATAATTCATCAGTGACCTTTGAAATGAAGCTAGTGGTCATGAGAATGTGTGTCTAGAATGACAAAACAAAAACAAAAGCAGGCTTTGCCTTCATACCTTGTTCTCATATGAAATCAAATGGAATAATTCTAATACATCATCATTATAAATGTGTAGTACCTATATCATAAATTAAGATAAAGTTAAAATGCCAAAGTATGCAGCCATGTTCTTTGATAAAATAACTCCCATTTAATCAAGAGATTGAGTTCATTTAGTTCAAGTCTACATCAAAATAATAATATCAAATCCTGTCATTAAGTGGAAAAAATCACTCACATGCTAACAATTGTGTTCTCTGCAGAGTGGGAGGATAAGTGGAATTGAGATCTGAATGAATTCTCTTATGAGCTTTTGTAAGCCCTGTTCTCTTGAAATTAGTAGGATGTCAGCTGTATTAAATAACTCTGCAATTCTTTAATTTATTAGAACTAATAAAAACACAGCATGGTCAGAATAATATGCTATTTCTTTGAGTTACTAACACTAGTGAGTTCTCCGAAAGTTTGAAATTTTACTGTAATTTATTTTAATACCTCTCCTTTTTTAACCTGATGGGCAAAGGTACAAAATTTTGCTTTTGTTTTATATAACATGCATATAAATGTTCAAAAGAATTTGATATTGAGAAATAATATCTATCTCAATTTGTCTTTAATCCATTCTAAACAACCATTGATTTAAGTCAGATAGTGTTCTATTTCTAGCTGTAACTGTACAGTGACTTATTACTTACAAGGGAAATCCTAAATTCTTCTTGCACTAGTCTATAAGGCTCCACATAATCTGTCCCCACCTCAGTGTTTCTTGCTTCATCCTCTACTGCTCACCCCTGGCTAACTCAGCTAGAACATCATGGCCTCTGTACTCTTTCTCAGACATATCAGTCATATTCTTGGGGTGTGATTCTCAAACACCATAGCACACTTGCTGTTTATTCCATTTGGACTTGCCTTCTCCATTTATCCAGATAGCTGGCTCTCTCTTGTCCTTTCAGTTTTTCTTCACAAGTCAGCTTCTGGAGGTCTTCTCCAAGTCCCCGATTTGAAAATGCTTCCATTGTTCCATTTTGTACAAAGCAACTTTTCCCTGTGTGAATTTCTATTGTTTTGAACATTGCCTAGTATATAGTAGCACCCAATAAATATCTGATAAATGAATAAATAATTTTTACCATCTCCCAACAATGCCATCAAGTTATTGATCCCTCTGGATTAATCCACTGATGAGGTCAGAACTGTCATGATCCAAGCATCTCCCAAATGCCCAGCCTTGAACATTGCTGCACTGGGGAATAAGCCTTCAATTACATGGGTCTTTGGGGGACATACAGATCCACACCATAACACTGGCTATGAGATGGGGCAAGTTTCTTAAAACCTGTCAGTTTCATTTTATTTTGAAAATGTAATGTAGGTCTTATCTCATAGAGTTCTGATGAGGTTTTGGAAAGCACATGCATGTTTTATGTTGTGCCCAATTGTGTTTGCTGCTGTCTTCATTCTAGTAGTATTCTTTTGTGTGTTTTTCTCCTCTTCTGAGGTAATCCAGTTCAGGACTCACTTGCTTTTAGTAACTTATCTTATTTTAAAGTTAGAATTTTCTTGATCCTTAGCATGTTTTCTGTATTCAGCATTTTTTATGTTTATGCTTTTCTCCCATCATTGAGACAACCTCTAATTCCAGATCCAATTTATGTCATTTCACCTCCCGTCTTATTTGCTCTTGACTTCTGCTCAGCGTTTCATCCTATTTGTTACATGTGTTTTTTTTGTTCTGTCTTCTGTGCTTGGTGTCTGAGTTGTCCCTGGTTCTTTCCCATTTCATCTAACACATGAATGAGATTTTTACTTAGATTTTGTCTTTCAGTCTTTTCTGTCTATGTCTTCTTTTTTCTCAATTATTTTATCTACCCCATAATTATATCTTGCAATCATTTTTGTACTTCAACTTACATATACAATTTTTTATGTGCAGAGTAGCAAGGGGATGAGTTAAGGTCAACATATGGTAAGTACTGACAAATGAACATTTCAATTATGATCAGTTATCATGACTCTCAGTTCCCATATTGAGACAAGCTGTTTTCATGGGAACGTTCTTGATTCCCAATTCAGATTACCTTGATTAGGATAAGGTTCTTTTCTGATATCAGTTGTGCATGCCGGAGCCAGAAATACTTACTAAAACTTTCTGATTTTTTTACCTCTCTACGAGGTAAGTGCAGCTGAGAACCTTAACCTTAGGAATTCCCCTGAAAATAAAACCATCCAGTTGCATACAATAATAGCTTGATGGTTGTTATAGAAAGTCCCAAGGACAAAAAGAAACAAAAAACAAAAAAAACCAGACTACAAATTCACTTAACTATCTGGGATTTTTGTACGCTATGACTTGCTGTAGGGGAGATTAAAATCTTATTGTCCATTACTTTGGGCTGATTCTTTTTTTTAAATGTGATATCCTTGACTTGTTATATTTTTAAAAGATGGTGCTTTGGATACTAGGAGCAGGAAGAAAGATTAATTTTGGAATTTTAATTTAAGAGTATAAGTATTGCATCAAATAAGTCACTGTAGAGCAGGTAAGTAATTGTATAACAATTATATTATCTGACTTTTGTTTAGTGATTTATACTTCACAAAGTATGTTTATATTCATTTACCTGATATAGTCCTTACTATAACTCGTTAGAGTTGCAAGAAGTGAAATCTGTACACATAAGTGACTTAACCTAAGAACCATCTCATACCATAGCAGAAGAGAAGGATTTCTGAGCTCTCATTTTCATATTCTATGTACCACCCCCCCC
>JAJEJO010005675.1:1490-16455 GCA_020662805.1 Glaucomys volans | reverse complement strand
ATTTTTGAAGACGGCCTCAATGAATCTGCATATTTTGGCTCCCACTGTGTATGTATGCTCATCTCACCAATCACATTACCCATTTTCCTACTAGCCTTCTTTCAGTTTTTCCTACTTGTCAAAACTCATTCTTGTCTAAACTCCTGGGAACACTTCTTCCTTTCTGAATAACTCTTAGTCATTCCTTAGATCATCTGTAAATGATTCTTTCTTAAAAGAAAAATTTCCAGAACCCCTGATTTCTTTTTTGATGCTTTCCTTATTTCATGTATAGGGAACTCATCATGCAGACTCATGCAGGTTAAAAGTATCGGCACTTAAAAAAAAAACAAAAAAGCATAGGCAGAGAACTGATGTCCATGCCTCAGCCATGCCAGTCTTTCAGCTGCGTGATCCAGATAAGTTACATACACTGTTGAGCTCAGTTTCCTCACATGTCAAATGGTGACTATATAAAGACACCTAGGGTTGGGATGAATATTAAATAATTAATAAATTCAAGGTGCTTAGAAAAATGCTTGGAACATAGCATGATTCAATAGTCTGAATTTATCAAAATAATTACCTGAAATTGTAATCATGTAGCTCATAGATAAATATTTAATCTTCTTCCTCCCCAAATGAATATAAGGGCTATAAGACAGTAGACATTTTGACATAATCATGCATGCATAGAATATAATTTGCTCCACTTCAGTCCCCAGTGCATCCTCTTTCCCTCCTCTACCCTGCTTGCTCTCCTTCTTTTACTCTATTGGTATTCCTTGTATTTATTATAGTATTTTTCTTCAGTCTATGCATAGCACCTAAAGCATTCACCATACAACACATGAAAGATATTATATATATATAAAATTTTTGAATGAGTGAATAGTTTTCACTATATATAGTGATGAAAAATTACTTAAAGTTTTTAATTATCTTTTTATATTATAAGTAGACTAGTATTTTGTGAAGTTGCCTGAATGGAATAAAAGAAGGAGTTAGATGAATAGAGAATAATGTGATTTTATGAATACAGTAACAAATAATATATTTATTAAGTTTGATGAAAAACAATTTAAAACATTATTCTCTATTTGAAGGACAAATAAGTTTAGCAGTATTCAGTAGTACAACACAGGTACAATGCTTATGCATGAATATCTCAGAACTACCAAAACTTGCAATAGTCAAACAGATTATCACTGCCAGGTTCCTATAACTGAGTGTAAAATGATAGCTTCTTATCACCTGAAGTAAAAAGACATCCAGAGAAGTTTCATTCAAAAGTCTATCATATACTTAAATTTTAACTAGATGTTGAGATCCTGTCTTAAATATTCTTATCACAAGAAAAAATAATGTAAGAGTGGTGGGAATCTTATAAAGGGCATTGATAGTTTTATGACATAAGTAGTAGTGAGGACTTCAGGTAAATACTTATGTCCAAACTCATCCAGATGTATGCATTAAAATGTACATCTTTTTTATGTGAATAATGACTCAATAAAGTGGTTATAAGAAATTATTACAAATATTTAATTGAAGAACAAATGGATGCCTATTTCTCTGTTATGTTGGAAAAAGTTGTGCTGTTTTTTTTATCTCAAATACATGTCTTGGTATAATGAAGAAATTACTTTGAACTGTGACCATGATTCAGAAGTGGACATATTTGCTAAAGTATATATATTGGCTGAGATAATTGTTTTGAGGTGATTTCCTCAGAACTAGCTTTTCAAAAATTATGATTTGAAATTGAGGTCTGCCAATGATCAAGTCAGATACTGAAATGTTATGCAACTTTACAATTCCATAAATATCATGTTGTTCTCAATTAATTCATACAATTTTATGTGTTGTTTAAAAAACAAATAAATTTGTACATTCTTAATCTTATGATATCTGAACAGAGGGAATGAAAAAATAATTAATGCTTATTTATTTTGATAAGTATGTTGATAGTATACACAACTGAAACTAACTTCTGAATAAAACAGTTCTGTTCAGATTATTTATAAGCAAAAATGAAAATACTTAAAAACAAACAAAAATGAAAATTCTTTTGAAAATTAAACTTAATCTCATACTGTTAATTCCTTAATAATGTCATTATCACTCTAGTCCCAAAGACTAATTCAAAAAAGGGAAAAAAAAATCCTTCTTCTGCCTATTAAAAATCTGATGTAAGAAATCTTCAAATAATTTTTCAAGAATATTATAAGACCTAAGAAGATAAAATATGTCCTTCCTAGCTCCACAATCGTCAAGTATAAAATACTACCATTCTTCATTTTCAAGTTAATATATTTTTCCTCTTACATATCTGCTGGATTAAAATATTTGAAATTACAAATTAAAAAATAATTTCATGTCCCCTTAGATGTTAAATTTAGTATTTTCTTCATAGTATAGATAATAAGGGAGATTTCTCTGCAGAGATTTATAAAATTTATTTATTCTCAATCTTCTAAAAGAATAAATAATTAGAAGAATCTGTCCATACAGGTACAAGTTCTTTTCTTTTCCACAAATTGTTTTACCAACATGGGCACACTATTTTCCAACAGATATTAAAGATTATTAAAGACTAACAGTACCATGATCCAAAGAGAGTTCCCTTGATGTCCTTCTTCTCTGCCACTGTAGAGTCCACAGTGTGGGAAAAGGTCCTGGTTAAGCATTAGTTCTCCAGGGTTGCTGATCTCTCATATTGTCCCTGTGGTACCATGGAGGAATAAGTTTAAGAGATCTATTGTACAGTATGGTAACTACAATTAATGATGACAATTGTAGTCTTAAAGGATTTCTTCAGGGGCATCAAACCCAGGGTCTCATGTGTGCTGGAAAGTGCTCTACCACTAAGCTAACAGCTCCATTCCTTAAAATACTGCATTTTTGAAAAATGCAAAGGAATGAATTTTAAATGTTCTCACCACAAAAGTAACTATGTAAGGTTATGCTTTTATTAGCTAGATTTAATCACTCCATAATGCATATATAATTTAAAACATCATGTACTACATGATGTACATACAAAATAAGAAGGAAATTGGACAGGGAAATGAGAAAATGTATTTAAGTTTTTGCTCTATGTATTACAAATAAAACTTTCTTTCAAGTAATGTGAATTTCCAACACTAGAATTATAGCATATGTTAACTCTAAAATAATCTTATCATTTATAGCATGCATTGATTTGGAAGATAAGTTTACATTAAGCAGATACAGTTGTCTTTGAAAGAGAAGGTGTTCAATTTCCAAATCCTTGAGTGGTAAATTCAGGATCATAGTATTTATGTTTTCCTTCAGTTGTCTTGGTGGCCATGAGGTGTGGTTCAAATATTTAAATGCCCATGGCAGTTTCACTATTTTCTCAGAGGTCACTATTTAAGCAGTTGATCCTGGAGAGAGTATTTACTCTAAGGATTTTTATGAGTTAGTTTATGATAATGAATTGTTACACCTCTCTTGGATTAAAATTACATATCACCAATAAGCACTACAATAAAATTTAGTGATATGTGTTTGAAGACATGGAATGTCTCATCACCGAGTAATAAAACGAATTTAACTACATTTGTATTATAGTAATCAGCTTATTCTACAACTTAGACATAGTGAGATAATTGGGTGGATAGATTAAGGAGCTAAACTTTCAGAGTTGAAATCTTGGTAGTTCCAGTTATCAGATGGGCCAATTTGGGAAAATTATTCAACATTTTGGTATCTCAGATTTCTTAACCAAATAGGGGAACAGTAGTAATACACAATTTAGATGGTTAGGATGAGGATTAATAGGCATAATACTGGTTGACACACAGTAAGCATCCCATAAGTATGAGCTCTTATGATTTCAGTTTTTTTAAGGAGAATACAAACTGCAAAAATGTTCTTTTCATCAGTTTGAAAAGAGCTTATATATGGTACTTAACAAAACATTGGACAATGCTTTGTCCCAAATATTTCCTTTAGTGCACAGCACATGTGTACATTTTTTGTACATTCCATATTAATATTGTTAGTAATAAGAAGAAATAAAAACAAAAAATGGTACATTTTTCACATATGAATACATGACCATTCAATCGCCACATCATGTACAACCACAAGAATGGGATCCTAATTAGAATAAGTTATACTCCATGCATGTATAATATGTCAAAATTCACTCTACTGCCATGTATATCTACATAGAAATTAATTAAAAAAAATAAAAAATATAACCTGAATGAAAACTAGAAAAATGTAGAGTAGAAACAGACACATAGGGATAATATTTTCACACAAAATTTCAAATAACAGTGTTCATGTATGTTCAAATAGTATGCTTAAAGAAATAAAAGATGAAATGGCAATTTTCATTGTGTACTGGATCATAACTTGTCAACCTGATATCATAACAATTTATTCTACATGGCAAAAATTATACAGAATCCTACTCCTTATAATTATGGTCCTGAATTGGAGCTTTCTAATATAAGGAATGAGGGCAAAATCCCCACAGTTCTTGGATGTTTTTCAGTGAGATAGTATTATGGATGGAATATCTGTATCTCTACTAAATCCATACATTGAACTTGAAACCCACAGGGTGATAGTATTTGAAGGTAAGACCCTGAGAGGTAATTAAGTTTAGATAAGAAAATAAAGGTGAGGATACCATGATGGGATAATGTCCTTAATAAAAGAGGATGGGAAACCAGAACTCTCTCTCTCTCTCTCTCTGCCATGTGAGGACTTGGTGATAATGTGAGTGTGTGCAAGCCTGGGAGACAGTCTTCCTTCAGAACCAAGTCAACCAGCACCCTAACTTTAGACTTCCCAGACTCCAGAACTGAGAATGACTGTTGTTTAAGCCATCCAATGAATGCTATTTTGTTATAACAACCTATGCTGATTAAGACATATGAGGAGATACATTAAAAAAATCACAGTGGCTTCCCATCAACTCCTGAAAATGACTTGCTTGCTGTTGCACACTGAAATATTTTGAGAATACTCCTGAGATCCTCGTTGAAATGTAGCAGCTTCCCAACAAGTTATTACAAATCATTTGCTTTGAAGCTTCTGCTTAATGTATTTCCAGACTTCAGTGGCAACTTTCCTAACTTGTTATCCCAATCTTTTCAATAAGTTCAAGACCTTGGTTCATCTATTAAAGACTTTCACCTATGGATTATATAGAGTGGTTTTTATTTTTCTGATCAAACCCTATCTGACTCTGGTTCTAGTAAGAGAAGTGGGTCTAGGTGAACAAAGTCGTAATGATAGGGATCTGAAATTGTTTACTGTTCTAACATAATTTTTTGATATATGGCTTCATGGAATTGAAAAATCTTTTGCTGTTGAAAAAGCTCTTCATTTCTTTTTCTTTTTTCTTTCAAAATCTGAATAAGGCCTTGCTAAAAGAAGTTGGTTTTCTTAAGCTAAAGAATAAATTAGTTCACCTAAAAGGATGCTGATTCTCCTCAAAGTTTACAAGCAGGACCTCTTTTGCTTCTAGATAGTATCCAGACTTACCTCTTAGCATACCTCTAACATCTAAAATATCATTCTCACAAATCAGACATTTTGTATTCTGTAAATTTTCTCAGGGCACTGGGACAGATAATAATGGTTTGCTGGTTTGTTTGACTGAACCTGGACTCCATTGTGGCCCACAAAAAGTAAAACACAATGTCAGAACTTTGTAGAATATTATTTGAGAAAATAATCTAAAGATTTAAGGAAATAGTGATACTGAGATGAAGTATGTGTCACCTGCTCTCTCAAGAACACTATGTTCTTGGGGAGAGATCAGAAGACACTCCCTTCACTAAGTCTTTCAGCAATAGGTTGATGATGGGAAACATCCATCTGATTAAAAGGCTTTGTAGTGAATGTATTCTGTATGTCAAAATGGCAGGAGGGGATTTTACTATTGCAACAGGCTCCTTAAATAGGATGGGAATATTTGGATGCCAGAATGTCAAAGGTCAAGTGATAGCAGAACTGCCTGAAATGAATTGTGGAAAATGACAATATTGACTTATAGGACCATAGCAGTAATCAGTGCAGTTTAATCTGCACAGACTCTTGTAATGATTAATTGATCTTTCCAATTATAGGATGGAAAATTCTGGAAAACCAATGGAATATCCATAGGTGATTGGGGACTTTTCCTTGAAGGGAATTGTGGAATCCTTTACTCTTCCTTTTTGTTTATTCTTTTTTTTTTTTTTTTTTTTTTTTTTTTTTTGCTTCCTTGCTATCAGGTGAGCAGTTTGCTCTACCACATGCTCCCTATCATTGCCATGTGGCATGATAACCAGGGACCCAAAGAGATGGGTCTGCCCAATCTAGGACTGGAACTTTCCAAACTATAAGATAAAATAAGACTTTTATTTAAAAATTGATTATCTCAGCTGTTTCGTCATAGCTTTGAAAAACTGGTAAAATAGATGTAATTTAGCTTTTATGAGCAATTGGTGAAAAGATTTTTTTGTGATTGTGTCTCTTAATCCTTCTAGTAAAATTAGTAATAGTATTACATTTATATCAATTGATGGTGGTACTGATCAAAGATCAAGGATTTTTGGTGCTACTTTTTGGCATAGTAATAAAGTTATACCTGGTATTAGTGGGACTTGAGTAAATTTGGAATTCAGGAATGGAATGGGGAAAAGTCCGAGTTTTATAATTAGTGCAAGAGTAATCATTAATGATGATGTTGGACTAGAAATTTTTATTGTCATTCATTATTTGGAATGTACTAGTTAATAATAATAGATCCTACCAAAACTATGGATATGGTTTTGTTTTAGAAAATGTTTGTTTCTTTGGATTGTGGGTGTGGGGCTTTTTTATCAGGATGGGAATAATGTTGAATATATTTATTTCTAAACCTATTGAGATTATTAATCAATATGAAATAAATATTGCCATTATGGGTCTTATAAAAAGTATAAGTAAAATTATGTAAAAATTAGAAGCTTAATTGTGACAGGTTGACAAATTCAACTCCATGGAAATGTTATAGGCCAGGCTATACGGGCAATGATTAAACAGACTCCATGTTGTTGGCTGTTCTCTCAATAGCCATTTTGGGGCACTGTGTGAGACAGTCAACCTGCCGGCTAATAAAGACTCTTAAATTTGGGTTTCTCAGTGGTGATTGGTCTGTTCTTAAGTTGTGCCCCACAACATTTGGAGGCCCTAGCAAGATCCTCGCTGCATGATGGATAACCTCTGCTCATCACTGACCTGGAAACTCCTGTGAGCAGGGAGAGGTCACAGAGCCATTGCTCCTAGGGGAAGACCTCTGAGAGATGTTCCTCAGTTCCAGGCTGCCACAGTCTATGGAGCCCCACCCCAGGACTGAACTTGAGAGTCACCTGTTCTGCACCCCCCGGGGGACACCAGTAAGTCTGTTTCTGGCAGAACTGTTTCTGGAACTCTAAGGAAGGCTGGATGCAGCATTTCTTCTTGAGTCCAGGACTGTGGTAAGACAATGCCCAAGCCCTCAGATCAGGAATCAGGAGTGGCCACTTGTCATTCATTGTCTTTGGTGTCTTACCTGTTCTGTGTTTGTCCATCTTTTTCTGTTTTTTGTTGCCCTTGAGTGTGGACATGGGTCAATCTCCCTCATGTTCATCATGTCCTCCCCTTCAATGCATATTGACCAATTTCCAGGAATTCCAGAGAAGGGCCACTGGCTATAGGATCCACTATGATGTCTTTTCTCTCTAAATTCTGTGAGAGAGACTGGCCAACTTTTGAGGTCGGATGGCCCCCTGACCTCCCAACCACACCTATCAGTTTTTGGGCGACCTGGACATCCTGATTATTTAATCAGATTTGGGGAAAAAAAATGGTTAAAAAGGCCTTTAGTCATATTCACTAAAGCTTGAAATGTAAATTACTGCCAACAGAAACTTCCAACTATTGGAATTGGCCCATCAGAATGCCAGGCTAAAATTTTGACAGCCACTATCCAAGAGACCAGAAAAACTAGTTTAGAACAACACCCCAACCTGAGAGGACTCTCCCAAGGAGACCAATGGAAGCAGGTTCCTGTGCTGTCTCTTTGGAAAATTCCTTCAGGGAGGGATGAGGCATGGCCCTTGTCTATATTCTCTTAACTCTTTTCATCTCTGATGAGCAGGACCACATCAGGATGGAGTCCAGAACGACTTAAAATTTTATCTTTTTGAATTCATAATTTTGATCTGGTATACCTAGGTTAACTAGAATAATTTTTAATTAGACCTATTTTAACACTGTTTCATTCAGAAGCCAATTTACAAGGGTTAGCTCTCAATCTAATGATGGCTTTTTAAAAAATAAGCTAAAATGCCTTTGTCTCTCTGTTTGTTTTATGTGTATGTACACCAGTGTATTGTCACATCTACATGTGTTTGGTACCAAAATTGACATATGAGCTCATAAATTAAAAATTTTTTAAAATGGACCCAAATACCTTAAATTCACATGATTTGAAAAGTTCAATTTAAATTGAGTAAACAAATAAAAGTAAAAATGTCTTTAAAAGTTACTAACTCACAAGTTTCTCTAGGTGGTCACACAACTTGTGTTATAGGTTGTCTATAAGATGTCTAACATCCATTGTTTCTATATTTTTCTTCAACAGGGAAGAAATGGCTGATGCTGTCCAATAAACTTGTCAGATATCTTAATTTTTTAAAAATAAGTAATTTAGATTTGACATGTATGGGATTGATCATGGATGTGTTTGTTAGAGACCTTTCATCCTAGTTATGCTGGTGCTTTTAATTGGGCCATGCTTGATAAACTGTTTAAATATGTTAAAGAAAAAATCCAATCTGTTAAGATAATGGTGTTAGGCACCCACTACAATCACCTCTACACTAATGATGAATCAATAATTGGATTATGTACATAAAACCAGTGATGAATGTGATGAGTTGACATATTTGACTCTATGGAAATGTTATAGACCAGGCTATATGGGCAATGACTAAGCAGATTCCATTTTACCCTGAGACTCCATGTTATGTAGGAATTGCTTCCCCCATGGGAACACCCCACCTCTGTACCCATCAACAGTTGCTTAGCATAGCATGTTTGGCAACACAAAATGGCAATTCTTACATAATGTAAAATTGTTCTTTATTTGATTCCTATTTTTTTTAGACAATGTACCATGTCAACAGTGATTGTCAAGATGTTGTAAGCCATTCTTTAACTTGTATCCAACTAAGGTAATTTTGACCCACTTCTCCTGCTTATGATTTTAGATCTCTTGATGTTAGTTTGTAGTTTTGAATCATAGCAACAGACACTTATGATTAATGTACTGACTTATGGTATAAAAACTCCTGCAACCCTATGGTCGGGGCTATTCTCCCAATAGCCCTTTTTGAGGCATTGTGTGAGAGAGTCAGTCATCCAGGTAATAAAGACTCTCAAATTTGGACTTCCCAGTGGTGATAGATCTTTTCTTAAGTTGTGCTATACCACATTAATTAGTGTGGAAAGGATGCAAACTGACATTTTAAGGGCACAGCCTGATAACTGAGTAAGGTGATTGAGGTAACATGGATATTTTCACATTCCTAATAATAGGTTTATTTCCTTTGATTTTATAAATAAGAGAGGAAACTTCTATTATTTTCTCTACAACAGCTTGTCCAGTCTTCAACTGAAGCTATTCCTGCTGTTGATTCTTATAACTATGGATTATTATTCAGAACACCGGGGTAATACTCCTCATTTTGCCTTTGAAAATTTCTCTTGCCTCAAAGTGTTTGGATATGCACACAGTTTACTATGACCTGTTTTTCCATCACAATGCTGCTACTGATAAGCTCTTTATCTTTTGGAGACTGTTTGTTAATAAGGTTGAAAAAAAGATTATGAGTATTCCTAGGAAGAGGACTATTGTTAGGGCATTTATCTACCTGATATTAGAATATCCTGCTAATAAAAAATAGAATGAAAGGTCTTTTCACATAGTCATTGCTAAAACTGAGACAAGTTTTGACTGTCTTTAAGTCAAATGGTGTTCTGTTATTAGCTGATGGAATTGAAATAAATCACATTCTGGCTAGGGATCAATAGGAAATTTAATTATAAGTATTCATATGATTTCCAGGCTCTGTCATTTTAACAGACCTGTTTTGAGGTATGGTGCATACTAGTAGATTTAATTAAGATTATTTTATCCATTCAATTGAAGGTGCTTTTTAAAGTTGGTATTTTTCCTGATTTTCATTTTGGGAGAAGCACTTAATAAAAACTCATCTGAATTATTCTGGTCAACTCAGATCACGCAAGACATTAACTATTGAACAAATGAACACTTAGTAGTGGTTAGACAATTGGGTGATCTTTATCCAGCACTGAGGTTGTAAACTGTTGATATAGAGTCTAAGGTAGGATTGCATGGAAAGTTATTCCTAGGATAACATGTTGTGTTGATAAAATGGAGTCAAATATTAATCATAATACTTTGGTCTTATCTACATTTTTATCATTTGGATTTTGTTTTATGGTCTGAGATCACCTGAACTAAAATTATTTATCCAATTAAATGTGTTATCCCTTTGTTGGGTTGATTATTTATATATGAGTAATTTAAGTTAAGTGTCATGGGGTCTTCACATCTTATTTTGTATTCCTACCTCTTCATGGGAGAGTCAATTTCATTAATAAAAAGAAACAGTTAAATCATTTTGTGGCTTTTCATATACGTCTTTATTTAGGGAACAAATTTTTATGTTAAGTAGGAATCAGGGATGCCAAGATGACAGAGACAGGATATAAGAAAGATGCCACTGGAGCACAAGACAGGGGTGTCTTTATTCATGATTAGCCCCATTACCATGACAACTCCTGCCCCTGAGGACTTATCACCATGACAACTCCCACCACATGTTCAATATTCTAAAATGACCAATGGAGGTAAAGAGGACAGCATTTTAATTAGGTTTTCTAAGTAACCAATGTGGGGGGAATTGAACAATAATTTAATCAGGTATCATAATATGGGAGCAAATGGAGTAATGTCTTCAGCTTCAGTCAGGTCTGTATAAGAAAGAGAAAGCCTCACAGCTCAGCATGTAAGACACCAATTTCCAGACATTGGGGCCTTGAGCATCTCTGTCACTTAGCCAATTCCACTGCACCTAATGAAGTGCTACTTTCATCTTCAATAAATCTGTACTTTGCCTGTTACTTGTGTGTGTCTTGCTCAATTCTTTGTTCAGGACACCAAGGACCTGGATCCCAACTGGACACCCCAATGATTACAATGAAACATCTTTGCCTGGTGAGGGCACTCTGTTGTAGCCCTTTATCATAGCTTACTAACTAGTCAGGCAGAGCTTCTAATAATGCAAATGCTAGATGAACCTAGAGGTGCTTAACTACTGAGCATATACCCAGATCTTTTTTTAGCTTTTACTTTGAGACAGTCTCACTAAATTGTTTAGCACCTCACTAAGTTCCTGAGGCCACCTTTGAACTTGTGATCCTCTTGTCTCAGCCTCCTAAGCTGATGGAGTGAGAGATGTGCACCACTGCACCTGCCTGTTTTAATTTTTAAAGTATTTTCTCAAATGCATATCTACGTTGGGGTAACAATTGTTTAAATAACTAATTAATGGATTAAATTTATTTAGTCATTAAGTAGCAGAGGTTAGCAGATCTGATACAAACTTATGCAAGAAAATATATTTCTTATTACTTATATTGGCAAGATTTATTCTATATATTATTAAATTGATCCCACAAAGTGCTATTTTACTAAAATGAACTAACATAAATTCCAATTGTGTTGTATTGTTGAGCTTGTTGAGCTTGAATGCTTTGTTGCTTGATGGCAAATTAATAATAGCCTACGACTTTCCAGGGAAGTTTGTTTTCTATTTCTGAAGAACCACTCATCTTTAGATAAAATTTTAAATTTAGATTAGTATTTCTTTCAGTAAATATCAAATTGAACTAAAGCTTTTTTTTATTTACTTATTGATTCATTGAACACAAATGAAGTACAGCTATTGTTTCTCTGGTTGTACACAAAGTAGAGTCACACCATCTGTGCCTTCATACATGTACACAGGGTAGTGATGTCTGTCACACATTCTGTTATTATTCTTACCCCCCACCCTGACCCCACCCCTCCCTTCCCTCTATGCTATCTATCCTTCCTCCATTCTAGCCACCCTACCCCACTCCCCGCATAATTCATCATCATTCACTTATCAGAGAGACCATTCGGCCTTTAGATTTTGGGGAAAGGCTGATCTCACTTAGTATGACAGTCTCCAACATCATCCGTTTACCTACAAATGCCATAATCTCAGCAAAGGAAACAATCAGCAATGTGAAGAGAGAGCCTTCAGAGTGGGATAAAATCTTTGCCACACACACTTCAGATAGAGCACTAATCTCCAGAATCTACAAAGTACTCAAAAATCTTTACACCAAGAACACTAATAACCCAATCAATAAATGGGCCAAGGAAATGAACAGACACTTTACAGAGGAAGATCTACAAGCAACCAACAGATTCATGAAAAAATGTTCAACATCCCTTGTTATAAGAGAAATGCAAATCAAAACCACCTTAAGATTTTATCTTACCCCAATTAGAATGTCTCTTATTAAGAATGCAGGCAACAACAGGTGTTGGTGAGGATATGGGGAAAAGGGTACACTCATACATTGCTGGTGGGAGTGCAAGTTGGTGCAGCCACTCTGGAAAGCAGTGTGGAGATTCCTTAGGAAACTTGGAATGGATCCACCATTTGACCCAGCTATCCCACTCCTTGGCCTATACCCAAAGGACTTAAAATCAGATTACTCCAGTGATGCAGCCACATCAATGTTCATAGCTGCTCAATTCACAATAGCTAGATTGTGGAACCAACCTAGATGCCCTTCAATAGATGAATGGATAAAGAAACTGTGGTATATATACACAATGGAGTATTATTCAGCCATAATGAACTAAAGCTTTAATGTGTTTAGCCAGCTCTCCATCACGGGGCTCAGTTGCATTTTCACATCTATACATGGAACTATTTTGCCACATTGATAAATTTATTCTTAAAACTGTCCATGAGTAGTCAATCAGGTTTTGGGGGTTTTAGCACAAGTTTTTCTATAAAAATGTTCTAATTAATTGTATAAAAGTTAAAAGAGGGTAGCTTTGCTACTTTGTACTTTTAATTATTTATCATTCTTTTATGGCAATTATTCCATAGTACTTAAAGAAATTTTTATCTCCTATATTTCATTTTTGAGTAAATGCTTTAGGAAATGTTAAAAATGACTACTAAGTTTAGTAGTTCAGTGTGGCTTGGTTCAGTGTGGTCATTTAATGTGAAATCTCCTGTGTACAATCAGAGAGCTTAATGTTAAGCTACATTTTGTTTTATACAAATACACTTTCCAGTATGTTTGCCTTATTATGGCTTATTTTTTATAAGGTAAATCAAGAGTAACTATTAATTTAAGATTATTAAAATATTTAAGGAGGGTGGTGGGTAATGTGTGCAAGCTTCATGGTCTAATTCAATTAAACTCTGTATTCTTAATTTACTACTAAATTCACCTTTAGTCTTTAATTTCTATATACTCTTACGGAATATGGGAGTTCCATAATTAGACTATGTAGCCCACGTCTTCCTACTTTATAGGCTACACATTGAATCCCAAATTTTATGACTGTATTTGTGTTTATTGAAATGACTTTTAGGGATTTCTGAAGATGATTGTGTCTACATTGAATTGAAAGAAATGGCAAAATTTATTGGAGCTTATTGACTGTAAAATAGTCAATGAATATAAAGTACTGCTGAGTCATTTGAATTTCAAGATATTTCTAGTAGTACACTGGTGAAGAATTTTATTTAAGTTTATTGACAAATATAGTTTGGACCTCAGCTATTATGCATTCAGAATATGTTAGTCACTTCTGCAATTTTTTTTTTTATTTTGGCTATTTTTTATGGCCTAAAGTTTAACTTTATTTTTTTTCTTAAACATAATTTATACAAGATTTTATTAAATGAAGTTAAATTTATGACCATGATTGCTGGCACAAAATGTACCAAATCTCAAGATGTTAGTTTAACTTAATCAGGTGTTCATTTATGGATTAATTTTAATTCATTGCTATTTCCTATAAGTTTGAAATAAAAAAGGTCGAGCTACTAAAAAGTATACTTGATGCCTACTCCTTTTGATATTTTGCTGATCTACAGGGCAACCTTACTGGGATGTAGACACTTGCCTGTGTAATTTTATTAAAACTGAATAAAAAGGGTGGGATCAAACCTTTATGTTTATGGAGTTCCATGAATTCATCTAGGCATTTTTAGTGCTTTGCTTTATGTATTAAGGTTCATTAACCACACATCTAGGAAAAATCCTTCTTAAGGAAAAGTTGTTAAATTAAATTGTGTCTGTATTGGTGGGGTTGACTAAAACTATTAAAATGCTTTAATATTGTGGACAATGTTCACATAATTAAAATGTTCACATGAGAATGTCATTGAATGTATTATGTAATGTAAATAGTATGATGCACATGTTTAAATATAAAGAATGTGCACCTTAATATATGATTAAGCATGTATTGTATGTGATTAAACATATATAGTATTTGTACATTATTACTATGAAAAGGGTATTAATACACAGTGTATATAGTGCAATTAGATTTAAGTGTTTCTTGATACTGACATAAGACATGAGAATATCTTATATTTCTTATTATGTAGAAAGTGCAGGAGATACTTTAGATAGACTTTAATCTTTAAGTGCCAATGGCAGAGAGAACAACTTTTCTCCTTAATTGCCTGGGGATAAATATTCTCCATTTTGCTTTATAGACTAGTGAAATAAAATATACTATAGGGACTCTTCATTTAAGGAATTTATTTTCAATTAAGCTTGTTAAACATATTGATACAAGGATTAGGAGGAAGTTTAGGATCAATGCTAATTGTCT